>SMSR01009532.1:80381-118633 GCA_019453355.1 Ceratina japonica
TCGGCATACCGGTGCCGGCCCGGGAACCCGAGTCCAGCCGTAGGCAATACCTTATTGTTCCGTAGGAACAGCTTGCACCAGAGTTGGACCGACGTGTTCGTCGCACCGCTCGCTGCGAGCTTCATCTCGCAGAGATCATCTAGCGACCAGCCACGGAGTGTGATTCGAAGTATTTACGACACTTCGAATTAGCCGAGGCTACGTTGATCGATACGTAAGCAGCACGTAGTAGGCTTGGGATCCTCTCGTGCTGCCCTATCAAATATACAGTCCACTATCGCGAAGTACGAATTGTAAATTCGTTTGCCGCTTGAATACAAGCACAGGTTTCAAGTGCTCTAATCGCGGTTTATTTTCATTTCTAGTGAACAATAAGACCAGGTGCAGGACCAGACGCGGGCGATTCCCATTGTCATCCTTGCACCAGACTGGATCAAATTAATATAATTACTAAGTCGTCTTTTTATAATCTGGTTTTGGGTTTTTCTTTGCTTTTCTGAATAAACTTTGAATTGTCACTGGGGAATAAACTGCGTAACATTTCTTTCTACCCGATTCTCACCTCCGGCTCCCAGTTAGGGCAACCATCCTTAACAGTTTCTAAGCTTTTATCCATCTGCTTCCCCTTTTCCCGACCTCAACAGCGTAACTTTGAGCTTACCATTCTGGGAAGAGATTCGTTATTAACGTTTGAAAGTAATTTATTTTATACAGCAGGAGCTCGTTTAAAGATTGACTTCGCGTATGTAGACTTGATCGATTTTGTGAGTCACTGTTTCTAAGCTTTTGTCTATCTGCTTCCCCTTTTCCCGGCCTCGGCGGCGTAAAATTGGATTTGACGACACCGGACGCGAACGACGTCGCAATATAGCGGCGGGTTACACGCCAGCACGCTGCCGTACGGGGAAACCCGGCCAATTACATTACTTAGACTAATGTTATTGATGCCGTGACGCAGAGAGGATTGTTTTTACCGCACGCCGCGTCGGGGCGATCGCCGCCGGGACTTTTCGACGTTTCGTCCGGCGTACAAATCCGCTTCCCGCTAACTTTTCGTCCGCCCCCCGAGCGGATTTTCGAAGAAACAGAATTTAATCGAACCGGCGGCCACTCGGTAAATCATTACGGTCCTGCTTTCGAGTTTACGGCTATCGATTGTTCGAACGGTCGGGTGGTTTCCGTGTTTCGGGTCGTATCCGGTTCGATGGATCGGGCAGTAACGGGCGAGGAGTAGATTTTTCGCCGTTCTGTATCCAACCGGGGAGGGATATTCAGAATCAGAAGTAGGAGCTGAATCCCGAAGCAGAAATAGGGGGTGCGAGCGGGACGGCGACACGCGTGTTTCCTCTTCCTTTCCTCGGAATCTAATTTCGTCGAATGTCATCCTCGAGACTCGAGCGAGAGAAAGAGAGCGAGAGAGAGAGAGAGTGCAGCGATCTGCATTCGAGGTTGAATCGCCCGATAGCAATTTCCAGGTGAGCGAGATGGGAGACTGTCGCGGCCGGCCGGCAGAAAGAGAGAAACAGACGCCGATCAAGCCGAACGCGGTGGCGGGGCTGGCGAAGAAGGCAGGGTCACGCGGCGGCGGGTGGCCAGAAGGGGGTAGTTGAATCCTGCAGGAGGATACGCTGTCCGTTCCCGGGGAAGTCTCGTCGAAGTATCGAGACCTGTATCATGGCGGCTATAATACATTTTTTATCTGATCGAGGGGATCTTCTTTATGGAGGGTGCTCCGTGCACGGTTCTCCGTCGCTCTCTCTATATCGGCGCATATGTACACGCGCGAGCCACCGTTTACCCCTGCGCCCCGCACTCTTCAAATACTCCGTGTAGAGATACACCCGTGTATCCGCTTATTCGAATTTCTGCGTTTCCCGAGACCGAGAGACAGTCACGCCCTCGTCCCCGACTGCTCTACCTTCGGTTAGACCAATTAATTGAAAACTCGTAAACGACAGTAAGTCTCGTTCACCCCTTATTTAGCTCCGCCGGTGGTAGACTCGGGCGTCGAGCCGCGCCGTCGCTCCTGGAGGAATCGCAGGAATTTACGACGACCGATCTGTACCGTGAAATAAAACAACGGCGGCGGTGATCTAAATCGAAAAAGGCGCGGGGGTAAGAATCGTCGGGGTCGGACGCAGGGAGGCTCGGGACGGAGGTATAGGCAAAAGCAAAAGTGGAAGTAGGATCGCAAGGAAGCGGGGACCGAAGCGGAGGCCAAAGACGGATGGTAGCTGGGGCGATGGTGGGGTGGCAAGGAGAGCTCCCTATCATGTGGGCAGAGGGGAGGGAGGCGATATAGGGAGGGCGGTATAGGGGATTGAAAAGCAATTTCCCCGCGAGGGACGCGCGGTGTGTGGTCCGAGCTTTATATTAATGATCCAGATATATTATCGGACGTGACCGAAATTGCTGTCAAAAAACTCGGATATTGGATCGAGAGGAGATTGCGAGAAGGTCGCTTCTCTTCTCCGGCGGCGCGCTTCTACCTACGTATGTACATACATACATACATACGTACATACAGACGCGTATGTACGGGCGCGTGTACATACGCGCGCGCCGATCGGTCACTCCGGAAAGTCGCTCTAAACCGAGCAGTCGTTTTGCGTGTATTTCGTCTTTCCGATTCGACGCCCGCTCCAATCGGACGCGACGCGGACAATGCATACGTGTTCCCGGGCGCATCGATTAAATTTTGAAGTTCGATCGGCTCGCCGGCGGAGGATCCGTCGTTGACGATCCTCGGGACGTCGTATCTCGTGCGCGATGCGCGCCCGTTTCCCGACGCAGCCACGTCTATTATTCCGGCGTATCACGAGATAATGCGCCCTGTCGCTTTCCCCCGGAGTCGGACAGATCAATTTCGTTCGCGGATTTGTCTGCGTCGAATCCGCGTATTCGCCTGAAGCGTATCGCGTTCATCCGAGACCTCGGCAACGCGCGAGAGGACGACCGTTCGCGATCGGCCGCCGGCCGAGGAGGAAAAAAAGGGGAGGCTCGCACGACGCGATCGTCAATTAGACTATCTCGGAACGGGAATATTTATAAGCCTCGCGAACCCGGCGAGCTCGCGGAGAGTGAAGGGGAGTCACCGGTTTCGGGAGGGAACGCGAATCGCGCGTGTATGCGGGCGTGTTAAGTAGTGGATCCCGTCGCATCGGGTACATATACGAGACATGTTTTATGCAGACTCGCGATAAGCGATTAAAGTGCGACCTAGCCGTACCGGTTCCGAGACGATAAGCCCGGATAATGCACGCATTTTCTATCTGCCGCGAAATACCACCCGGCGCGCCGTGTCTGCCTGCCGTTCAATGTCGAGTTCGTCGAGCATCGCGTTGGCGCCTCGTCTACACGTGTTCCGCTTTCGATCGGCTTCGATCGCGTTGTAAACGCGTGTCCCGTCCGACGGTTTCGCCGGAATCGATTGCCAGCGGGAGCGGACCGTCTCGAAGTGAGAGAAACCGGCTTAAGGACCGATCGGCTCGAGGGACGCGCGTTTACGCGGCGATCGAAACGGTTTTTCTGTTAAGTCGTCGCGAGGTCACGTTCCGAGCCGAAAGACCAATTTCCGCCGACTTCTATTTACATAGTTAGGTATACGGCCTGGATAATACGGCCCTGTCGAGTTGCTCGGTTCAAGCGATGGGCAAGAAAGAGGGGCTGTCCACCGGTAGAAGGATAGCTTGGCAGGAAGCGGGTTGAGGAGGGTATTACGGTAATACCCACAGTGTTTCCTGGGTAGTAGGTAGGCGTAACTAAATTTCCATATCTCGGCGACTGTAATGCGCGTTTAGCGGCCAACGACGTCGACGACGATGGATCGAATTAGCGTCCGCCTTGCCTTTCTTTTCCCCTCCCCGTGGCCGCGCTTATACTTTCTAATTTCGCGTCTCGATTTACTTTTTATTTCCCCGAGTTCGTCGGTCTCCGCCGGTACCGGAAGCTCTGTATACGCGATTTCGCTTCCCTTCAATTTTTCGATCGATCGACCCGCGGACAAGGTCGAGAGGTCAAGACCCAGAGAGAGAGAGAGAGAGTCGACGGCTGACTACAAATTCGCGCGGCTATTAGGACGTGTATTTACATGCACGAGTAGCGACGTTTGATTGGCCGTAACGTCGACGCTTGAAAGTGGCTCGCCAGCCCCTTGATTGGATTCTATCCTGGACACAATGAACTGTGCGCGTCGTACGGTCCAACGCGATCGAGCCGAGGGTGCCAGAGGGGAAGAACGAGAAAGGAATACGAGAGATTATTACGAGGCATTGTGCGAAACGATTGAAACTTGCGACTGCGTCGCGACGCGTCGCGCCGCCGCCGCCTCTTTGAATCTCGCGTGCACCGTTCGATTAATTTGCGGCAAGCATTCCCAGTATATTGACACTGCCGCCTTATTTGCTCAGCCGCCCGTATTTCTTGACAATCTTTTAATCGATCGCGTTCCGAGTATAATGATTTCTTATATTTACCCTCCGATAATGAGAAACACTTGGCCGTTACTAAAAATAAAATATTAATAATAATCGACTCCAGTTAAATTATAAGTAGAAAGTTTCGTTTGTATTTTATATCGCATTTACGGTATCACAATGTACCTCAGCCTTTACTACAACCTCAACTTTTTAAACCTCATATAACGTAAATCTTCTTTTCCTGCTCTGTTCTACTCTTTTGCACTTTGAAAGGGTTACTGACCGATGAAATAAACAAATAATAATAACAAATAATAAAGTTTCGTTTGTATTTTATATCGCATTTACGGTATCACAATGTACCTCTGCCTTTACTACAACCGCAACTTTTCAAAACCTCATATAACGTAAATCTTCTTTTTCTACTCTGTTCTACTCTTTTGCACTTTGAAAGGGTTACTGACCCATGAAATAAACAAATAATAATAACAATCGGATTCTGACGATCAGATGAAAGCAGGAAAAATGAAAGGAATAGTAGAAACGAGTGCGATCGTATATTGGTCACGTTCCGCGCGGGGATGTCCTCGTACATCGTATTTTGATACTGATTGACGCTTGTTCGCTTGCGGAAGGATTAGCGATCTGGCTCGTGCCGGGCAATCATACTCGCGCGATGCTCCCCGTCTCCCCTTGACGGTGAACTGAATTCAGTCGACGTACTTGAATATGCCCCGTGACACTTCCCGTGACTCGGAGATTCTGTTACCCTTTCATCCTCCGTCGATCACAATCCCCTCTTCCCATCGGATATTCCAAAAAAATTTATTACCCAGGATCCTCCTCGAGAACGTAGTCAGCCGGCGATAGTCGTGGGAGCGTTTCATCCCCTTCTCGTAATTGATTCGTGTTTTAAATAAATCGCGTTCGTACGTCGATGGTTTTGAAATCTTAAAGTGGGCCGGCGAAATCAGTCTCTTTCCAGTGATGCGCCACTGCAGTAGTAGCTCCCGTTTCATCCTCTCGGGGATCGAACGTGAGCGGACTATCGTGTCGAGAGCGCGAGATCGAGCTATAGAATGGCCACATCCTAGGAATCGACGCGAGCGCATCGGGCGCGCGAGGAGCGAAAGTGGGACCTCTGGAAGTGGGAGGGTAAACGTCGGATCGAGGTGTAAGCGGTTCGCCGAACGTCGCTTAAGAAACGCGTAAAGCTTTGAGACAAACAGCGATCGGGGCCGTAAGGGCGAAGACGCGCGGCGGCGGAGAAAAGGAAGAGGAAGAAGACGGGCGTAAGGGTCGGGCGGCGATCCGGGGGCGAAGGTAGGGATTTGTGGGACTCGAGGACGGAGCGCACCGGAGATCAGTAGGTTGGTTCGAGGGCTCGGTGGGAAGGGGGGGTGACTGTACTTAGTTAGCGGACAATGCGGCCCCTAATGAACAGCCAGGGGCGGCCGGCAGAGCAGCCACTGGAGCACGCCATCTAGTCTGAGACAGACAGATTACGTTGCGTGGCGTTATACCGCGTTATCCTTCCTCTACCCCCGGCTGTTGCGTCCGAGGTTCGCATTGCGTGGCAATTTCGATTAAGGCCGACCGTTTCGCCGTTTACGATTCCAGTAAACCGTATCGACATTCCTAAGCACGTCCGGAAGCTCCCATTGGTCAAGCTCGCCTTAGCTGCTTTGACGAAATCTTTCAACTCAGCCTGCCACTTGACACTGTCTTATATTCAATTGCAATTTTGATATGCGACAGTTTCTGATATCTCTGTATGGCTAGTATAAATTAATCCTAAGACGTGAAAATGTTCTCCCGCGAGTTGACTCGCGATTGACAGACAGATCTTAGGTAGGATACGTCAGGCGTACACGGCCGAGGATGTATGGGTATAATTATACGGGGACGCATCGCGTCTGATAACGTCTTGATCGTTGACTAACAATTGAGGCGGGAACGGGGCGTCGTGATTCTCATCTTTTTGCAATTCGGATAAAGGAAAATTGTCATTATCGCGTCTATAAAAAGAAGATTACCAAAGTCCACTTAAAGGCGGCCGGAGAAAGAAGACTGAAGAAGATAAAAGAAGGGGGCGTGCGACAAAGCGTCTCGGCGGATTTACGACCGTTCGCGTAACGGTGCGCAACGGTGTATTAAACGTGTGCGCATTTAAAAGTTTTCGCGAAAACATCGACGTCCAGCTCGTCGCGAGAGAACATAATGTAGGGAATATAGTGACGCGTGTCGGGGCAGTCGCGAAGGAAAAAGATAAAGGAAAGAAGGGAAGAAGGACGGGGGAATATAGCGTAGCTAATACACGGGACGACGTTGATGGTGTCCGTATAGCAATGGAAGAAACGAGCCGCTTTACGTGGTCGATTGAGATCCACTGGCTGCTGCGGCGGTTGTAATTGGATTCAATTGTCCCGCGTTAAATCAGTGACTGCACTCTCCTGCCAGTTCTCCATTCTGCGTCTATCCATCCGCTACTCCTACGACACAGCTCATTGAAACGACTCGGGTAGGTACAGGCGCGCTCGGAAAACTCCGAGTCCTTCGCGACGTTCGCGCAAGCTTGAAAAGAGCTTCCGCCGGCTTTTTCCGCGCGCGGAAAAACGCCGATTATTCGCGTAAATCTTTGTCTCGCCCGCAGCCGATTCACGCGCCTCGCCGTTTCCTTTTAATTAAAATAAAATCTGTTTATCGCCCACGTCTTGTACGAGATTTAATACCTTCGATCCTTCAAGCTTGAAATCACCGACGATTTTTTTTATCGATTGATCTATATCGAATTAAAAATTAGTGGAATCGGGTATGAACATTTTTGGAATTCTCGTTGAACTTCAGTTATCGACATCCGGGTGGGAAGTCGCGGGTAACATTTACTGAAAATATTCGCCGGAACGTATTAAAAGTTGCCCTTTTGTGGGCCGATCGATGTCATTTGCAATTACATTCCTGGGTGAATTGGCGGACGGTAAGAGGCGAGGTGCGAGCAGCGTCGCTTTCCGATTTTCGCCATCGCGTCGCGCCGCTTACCGAATATATTCTTTGCTCCCTCGCGCTCGCGTATCAATATCATGGTAAGCGGTAATTTTGCTAATGGCATTGCCGCGTCCTTTATATCCCGTGCCATTTACGTCCTCCATCCTTGCCCCTCTTTAACGTCGGGCCACGCGGCGGCGGCGGAGGCTGCTGCGCTTCCGGAAACACGGCTCGCGCGTAGCTTTCCATACACCGCGTGCGTGCGGGAGAGACGGAAAGCGGCCGTCTAAAACTCGACGCACCTGGTCGAGAAAGCTCCCTCCCTCGCGTACAAGGGTCCCCCGCGTGTCGCGTTGATTAACGAAAATTCCGATGCTTCCACGAGCTCATACGGAGCTCCAGTGATTCTCGACTCCTCGGGTTGTGGGCGGAACACAGTTGCAAATTGGTGGGATCAGTTCCAGGAGCAGAGGAAGCGATTCCGCGATTCTTGTTGTTGGACGCGTTGATATCTTCTAATTGTTCGTGTTGCAGTTTATAATTAGCGATCGAGCGTTGCTAGAAATTTCTTATTACAGTTTTGCCGAAATCGAATGAATTATCGGAGTTTCCGCGGAATCCATTTGAGTATGCCATGGCGTATTAACGTTTTCGATAAGACCTCCGGGTTAGACGTACGCCGCCTACGCGCATAGTATAATTGATCACGTGTACCTAAAATCGACGGAGGGGTAGCGAGGAGGGATCGGTCGATCCTCCTCCCCGATCCCGTAGACATCGAGCACGGCGATTCGAGTTTCCCGAGCGAAATTAATAAGAGTGAATTAATAATGAAACGGGCCTCTCCCCGGCCGCGTTTCTCGCGTTTCCCCGATTTAATCTCTTTACGCGTAGCTACTCGGCTGTTCGCGTACAAAAGCGAATGACTTTTCAGCCGCGAGACCCGGTAACTTTAATGAAAATAGTTCTTACGTTTTTACCTGCGAGTCTCGAGGGGGGCTTACGGCGACCCCTTAACGAAGATTCTAATTAAGCGAACCTCCCACATCGCGACTCTAACTCAGTCCCGTCACCTACCCTGCTACTCTCTCTCTCTCTCTCTTTCTCCCGGTCCCTCTCCTCGCCCCCGCCGTTTCCGAGAGAGCCACGTAAAAGAATAAACGCGGCTGCTTGTGTCTCCCGACTCGGTCGATGGATACGTAACACAAGCGCGCGTACAACGTGCACACACGCGAACGTTAACGTCGATATTTCCATCTGGACGAAAGTCCATTGTTGCGCCCGGCAGAATAGCGTCTCGATAAATCCTCGATGTTCATGTTTTAAGCTTCTTTTCGCGCGTCTACGCATCGACATCGCGAGCATAACGAGCACACCGAGCATAACGAGCAAACAGGTTGAGCAATCAATTTAATTTCTCTCTCCGTTCATTCGTCCCTCCTCTCTCTCTCTCGGTCTCCTTTCTTTTTTCATTCCCCGTCTCGTGCCCGNGTCCCGCCTCTCTCTCTCTCTCGGTCTCCTTTCTTTTTTCATTCCCCGTCTCGTGCCCGCGTTCTTCTTCCTACCTTTTTCTTCTCCCATTCCTCCCCCCCGGCTGGGTCTAGCTACTCGTGTGACGTGGCCTAGCTGTTAGTAGTTAAGAGCAATGGTTATAATGAGACCCCATTACGGCACGACTTTTAAAAATCTGTCTCTGACAGCCGGACCACGATGGATTATTCTTTATCCGCGGGCAACAGTTTATTTAAAAGTAACGAGACCGCCACGGATAATGAGCCGTCCTTCTTTATTTCCATCCGCGCCTGTCTATGAACTTCTCTCCACGGCTTCTCTCCCGGGAGAGGATCCAGCCAGCCAGCCATCCAGCCAGCCAGCCTGCTCGGCCTTCGTTCTCTCTCTTATATGGCGAGCGNTCCAGCCAGCCATCCAGCCAGCCAGCCAGCCAGCCTGCTCGGCCTTCGTTCTCTCTCTTATATGGCGAGCGTAATTGAAGTTTGCATCCAACGTAATAAATGTCCTCCGCGTGTGCCGTGTAATTAATAAATTCCGGCATTAAAGAAGCCCGCCGCGTGGAACTGTCGCACGAATCCTCCACAGAATCGGTACAGTTTCTCCCGCGGATCGAGACTGGAAGCATCGACGCGGCGGCGTGCATCGCGTCGCCGACGTGTGAACATTAATTTCAATTCATCGTAATAGACCCGTGAATCATTTTTCTTCCGAGCCTCGTTAACAGCGTCAGTTCGAGGGTCAACATGTTACGTTTCATCGATATTCGTGCATCTGAAATCCGGCCTAACGACCTCGTACGCCGCCGCGGCGTAACAACGTCCGCCCTTTTTTTCCTCGCGGGTCGCGTTTATTTCCCGTTCGTTTTGAACCCCCGGTCCCTCCCCCCCGTCTGCCCCGCATTTAGATCTCTTTTAATTATCGGTGCNGTAATTGAAGTTTGCATCCAACGTAATAAATGTCCTCCGCGTGTGCCGTGTAATTAATAAATTCCGGCATTAAAGAAGCCCGCCGCGTGGAACTGTCGCACGAATCCTCCACAGAATCGGTACAGTTTCTCCCGCGGATCGAGACTGGAAGCATCGACGCGGCGGCGTGCATCGCGTCGCCGACGTGTGAACATTAATTTCAATTCATCGTAATAGACCCGTGAATCATTTTTCTTCCGAGCCTCGTTAACAGCGTCAGTTCGAGGGTCAACATGTTACGTTTCATCGATATTCGTGCATCTGAAATCCGGCCTAACGACCTCGTACGCCGCCGCGGCGTAACAACGTCCGCCCTTTTTTTCCTCGCGGGTCGCGTTTATTTCCCGTTCGTTTTGAACCCCCGGTCCCTCCCCCCCGTCTGCCCCGCATTTAGATCTCTTTTAATTATCGGTGCCGAATAATCGCTCGTTTAAAACGAAATTAATGGATTCCCTTTCCCGATACCGGGGAACGAGGGTCCTGCAAGATTCATTTTAGCCCGCGGCGGCGTCCGACGGCGGCCGCCCCCGCGCAGCCCCTTTTCCCTTCGGCGTCTTTTTCACGGCTCGTAACTATGGGCGAGCATACAGGATGCGGCAACGACGCGGCACGGCGCCATGGAATCTCCATAATTCTGGCTTACAGAAAATGACAGCTTTTAGCGTTGATGCACAGTTTATACCGGGCGTATTATTTTAAGTGGCGCTGTCTGTATAATTCAAGGCTCGGGGTGCGCGGACAAGGCGCGAGCGAAACAGAGGACGAAGAGAGACTTCGGTATATCAAGCTCTCGCCGGAGGGACGAAGAGGGAGCGTGGAAGAGCGCGCGGGGACGACTATAGGGGGTTGAGAACGAGAGAGCGAAACCAAGAGAGCAGTAGGACGAGGCGGAGGCGAGCGAGAGGTGAAAGGGATGAAGGGCGGGAAGGTCGACGCGGTAATGGCATCGTCGTGTCGCCAGCTTAAAGCTCCAGTGATTCTCAATCACGCGAATCCATTCTCCGTGTCCATCGTGTCGGCGCCGAGTCTGCCGGTCCGCGCCGCAGATGAAACTCCGTCCGAGGCGGCGGCGGGAGGCCGACCTCGGATACTTTCCGCTCCGTCGATACCGACGTTTCCTCCGAACTACTGTAAAATAAATAAACTCGGCCACCGCCACTCGAGTTCTTCTGCTCCCCGACGGCCATCCGTAACCTCCGCCCCGCGTCTTCCTCGCCGCCGAGTCGCGTCGCGTCGGATTTGAATTCGCTCGCGAGCCGGGTTAAACTGCGGTCGCTCGCGGCTACTCGCGCGAGCGTAATGGACATCNACGCGTCGAATTTGAATTCGCTCGCGAGCCGGGGTTAAACTGCGGTCGCTCGCGGCTACTCGCGCGAGCGTAATGGACATCGGGCGAAAGGAAGAAGGGGACAGAGGGCGGCGAACGCGCGGGGAAGACGAAAAAAGAAGCGGCGGGAAAGACACAGAGGCGGGGTAGAGAACGAGCAGAAGGGGACCAGCTGCGGTTTCCTCTAATCTTCGTACCGGCAACGCGGCCCCACCGAATTAATACGAGAGCCTCGAAGAAAAGATAAACATTCCCGTGAATACTCTTGGGTATACGCGCACATGCACGGGCGACCGTTACGGCCGCGGCATGTGCATCGCCCGTCAAGATGTTTTGACCGACGAGATCCCGTCGTCGTCACGGATGTCGTTTCTGCCTAATTGTTCCTTCTCCCCTTCGTATCTTCTTTCTCGGTTTCTCGTACCCGCGCGCGCACACACCGGCAACGACGCCTGATCCCTCACACCGCTCAATTTCTTCCACCATTGTACGCATTCAAAGGAATTGATCGTAAGTTCATTAGGCGGCCGTCAATTTTCACTCGGCGTCGTTAATATTCCGCGCCGCGGCCGCCTAATCGAGTCTGAGTTCAATTCTGACTTGGTCCCCGCGGCGAAAAATCCATCTTCCTTCGGAAATAGGCACATTTAACGACGTAAGTAACTCGAAAGGAATTTAAGGGACGATTGGGGCGCGTCGACGTTGGTTAAACTCACGAGATCATCGGGACAGGGATGAGCGAAGACAGGGAAGAAATCGTCGGGGGCGCGCGAGAGAGAGAGAGGCGGCCGGCAAAAAGGGGTTGATGGAGCGAGATGGGAGCAGAGGGACTAGCGGAGAAAGATGGAGGGAGAGATAGATAGGACGGAGGGGGAGGGAGAACGAGGGCCGATAGACGTAGGCGCCGGCCAAGTTGCGCCGCTGATTGCACCACAAAGGGTGCAATTATGCGGCCCTCCAGCAATCACCGCGCATTCTGCCCGCCATTTGACCCCTCGACACCCCTGAAGCCCCGCTACGCTCCGAGGTACACTACCTACCCGCCCCGGGTGGGTACATAGGCGGCTAACACTGCGAAGCAGCGCGCGACAGACATATCACCGGTCGGGGGCCACCGTCGCTTTTTATTTAAATGCGCCCCCTCGACGAGTCGACACCCTGAATGGCCCGCGATGTCTATGCAATTTAACCTGGTGGCGGTGTCGCGAGAAAAAATCTGTTAATGAACGATTGTCGGCTACTGGGGATTCGGATGAAAATATCCTGAAAATTGGACGCCTTTCTTCCCTCCTTTTCTTCCGCTCGCTCGCCCGCCCCGTCCTGCCCGCTCGTTTTCATGCCGCTCGGTACATTACGACGATAGTTCGCGCGATGATCAAACGTTTATTCAACCGACTTCCTGGTCGCGTGCCCCTCTTCTGGGTCTATCCACGCATCGACGTACAACATTTCGTAGATGCACGTGTGTACGTGCGCGAACCGCAAATCTGTCGACGCGTGAAGAATTAATGCTATTTTTGTACTGCGCTCGCAAATAAGATATTTCGCGTTATTCAGCGTGCTGTGAGCAATGTAGATTTTGACGAGAGTTTCTTGAATCTCTTTATTATTCGACGCTCCAACGGGCTTTACGACGATATCCCAGACGCGAGACGAACGAGCGTAATTTCTTGCTTTTTGCCTATTACACGAGAGCACTCACGACGTTGTACCGATTATGGAGAAAGGTTGAAAAAAGCGGCAGCGAGAAGAGCCGGGCGTAGACAAGAGCGGAGGAGCAGACGTCGTCGCGGCGGTAGTGGAAGAGGGACGCGCGGCACAGTGAGACGACCAAGAAGAAGAAGAAGAGGAGGCACGAAGGCACGACGGAAGAAACGTTCCAGATGCGTTCCCCGGCTTCTGAAACAAGTTCAGAGTCAAGTTGCCAGACCCGGTTCCCTCCGCCGCGCGCCGCGGCCTCGGCCGTGGGCTCCCGGGGCAGGAAGTGCCGCATTAAAGCCGCTAATCTGCCTGTTTTCATGGCTCTTCGTCGCTCCGTGCTCCGCTCTACTCTCTTCCTCTTTTGTGCCGCGAGCTCGTAAACCGTGCGTTTATGCCTGTTAGCCGAGGAAACGAACGGCCGGGGGATCGATACGCGGATGAATGTCAACGTCGGGGCTGCGACGAATTTGTTACACAGTCACGCGATAAGAAAAATAACCCTATTACGAGAAAATTGTATTCAATTGGGATCTTCGATTCCGTTCCCGTCATCGATTCACAGCTGACGACTCGATGCCGATGTCTGTTTGTGTCCGCTACTGGGATATTTTTCGTAGCCTCGATTCTTGTTGGCTCTGGTTATGTTATCGTATCGGGAGGAGCGGACAAAGACGTAGCCGGGCTTAAAGTAAATTTTAAAGACACGTTCGCCGGCCGCCCGACGAAAATCTCTCCCAGCGGCCCGTTTCCGTAATCCGAACACATTAATTTGTTGGCAGGACGGACTTAAGAATGTTGACCCGGCCGTTTTCCCTCCGGGGACTCCTTGTATTTTCTCAGGTTATATCTGGGAAGAATCCGGGAAACGGCGCGGAACGTGTGGGTCAAATTTTACGCTCCCCCGATGCTTCCGTCGCAATGTCTGAACCGCTCGTTTCTACAAATATTGATTTTTGTGTTTCGCCACGTGTTCAGCCGGCGATCGTCCCGCCTCGAGATAAACGCTTATCGACAGCGAAACTTTTGACTTTCCTCCGGTTTAACCTTGAGAAATTTTCGAGCTACCTACTCTGTCACAGAAATAAGAAAGAACAGTAGGTTCATTCTGTCAAAAAGTGTACTAATTACTCTTGCGCACAATAAAAAAAGTCGGTTTTGAAAAGATTGCATAGAACCTTCCTTGTATCTGGTCACTAGCCATTTGTGTTTGAAACAATTTTTACTTCGACGAAGAAATAATTTTTGCAATTAACAGTTTCATTTATTAATTAATTATTGACGTTAGTGCAGGATCTCACGGTTGTTCATGATTAATAATCACGATCCATATTATGTTAATTTGAATTCCGTAGAAACTTTAAAAAAATGGCAACGATTTTTTAATTCTGTGTTGCATTTAATTGTGAATCGTGAAGGAATCGAGCGTTTAGGAGGAGAGAGTTAGGAGTGAACGAATGCGTATCAGTGTTGTCGACGGTGGAGATCGGAGGCTAGAGGTTCGCGAGTAAGAACGGGTGCGGGCAGGGCGCGGGAGGTTATTGCCTGTTAGGTGATTTATCTAGTAATACTAGCCGACAGGCCTTGGCTGGGGCCAGTGGCATGGGGGCGAGCCCGTGGCTCGTATCCCCACCCGCGGGGGCCAACCACCGGCACCGGTGGAAATTAAAAACTCACTTTATTACACGTCTCATTCTGTGCTTCCTCGCGCACCCCTCGCGGGGCCGTCTCTCTATCTGGATCCTCCAGCTCGGCTTTCCTCTTCCCGCGCCTCTCAGCGCCGCTCGCCGGCTCTCTCGTCACAACCTGCCGCCCCTGGAACGCCTCGTCCACCGCGGACCGACTTAATATGAGGCCGGCCATACCTGATGGAACGAATATTATTAAAGTTCGCCCGCACGCGAAACCCGTGAAATATCGCTGTTCCCTTTCCCCCGCGTCGCCCCTCATCGACGCTTCCCGGCGCGCGTCTCTTCTCTCCTCGGGGCCGTTTTAGACCCTTCACCTTCTCTGCTCTCGCCGCTGCGTACCTCTTGCCACCGGGCTTTTATTATCTGCCTCTAGCTTATACTCGAGACGGTAGCGAACTCCCAGAAGCAAAAATAATCACGGGTAAGCCGCGATGTAAATACTGCTGGGCTTCAACGTCATCCCATCTCTCTCTCTCTTTCTCTGTCCCTTTCCCCGTCTCTCTCATCCTTCGCTTCCTGGTACTCCTGCCACCCGGACCCAGTCCTTCTCTCGGGGAGTTCCATTTGCGGAACGGTAGATTTCGATTTTTCAAGTTTTCGCGGAGCAGAATGGAGCAGCGCTGCTCCGCGCCGAGCCTCGCGAGCTGCTCCCGCGTTCGCGCGGCGCACTCGCGAAAGTAACGTTCTGTTGCGCGATGGATTATTTATGATTCTATGCTTTTATCTGTATTACTTCNCCTGGTACTCCTGCCACCCGGACCCAGTCCTTCTCTCGGGGAGTTCCATTTGCGGAACGGTACATTTCGATTTTTCAAGTTTCCGCGGAGCAGAATGGAGCAGCGCTGCTCCGCGCCGAGCCTCGCGAGCTGCTCCCGCGTTCGCGCGTCGCACTCGCGAAAGTAACGTTCTGTTGCGCGATGGATTATTTATGATTCTATGCTTTTATCTGTATTACTTCGTCCGTTGCGGCTGCTCCCCGGCTACGTCATCCCCGGCCGTCGGTGCCGCGCTTATGTATTAAGAACCTTTCCGACGCGCTGGATCGTCGCGAATCCGTGGACACCCTCCTCTGTGCGTGATATCACGATCGTTCGTAAAGGGAACCGACGTAATTTCACCCGCAATCTTTCGTTATTATTGCAAGCGACATTTATAGCCCGTCGCCCGTCTGCGCCGCTCTTGAATAATCGAACGACAAACACCTAAATTTTCGAACGCTCACCGCCGCCGACTCGTCGGGGCCCGGGTATTATTGGCCGTTCCCCTCGTCCTCTTTTCGGCTAACCCGACGACGAAATTTCCCCTCCCGTCCCGGGGACGCTTCTGTATAATCCGCAGACAATCAAGATCGGTTTGCGGAGCGAGGGCGGGTAACGCGATTGATTCAATTTCCAACGTAAAGGGAGGACAGTTACGGAGGGAAAATTGAGGCAGCACGTCGGTCGGGCTCGAAACGCGGCCGTGAAACATTCCTTTATCTTATCCGGATGCAGACGGCGGTAAGAAACGCGAAAGCCTTCTAATCACCTGGCGTCGCAGCTGCGTTCATTCTTCTCCTCCTATTCAGGATATCGCTCCTTCTCACTCTCTCTCTCTATCACTCCCGTCTTTGTCTGTGTTTCCGGAGTGCCTACGCACCCGCGTGTGCGCGTCCATAGACCCCGATGACGTACCCATTGGTATCTGGCTCGTTTTATTAATGTCAATAAGGCAATTATTGCCGATGAATGGCGCGGGTGAGTGTCTTGCTCATACCATCGCCGCGGCGCGTTACCTGCCTCCGGTATCGATGGCTACGAGCCGGTGTTTTTAATCCGAGCCGATCGAACAAGTCCGTTTATTGTACCACCGTTTCTCTCCCCTGTGCGTCTGGCTCCATCGGGATTGATTAAAAATTGAAACGCTCCGAATCTGTTTACGTGCAAACAGTTGCTTAATATTTTGACGACGGATAATACCGCCGTCCGAAGGTAAACAATCGAAATCGTATTGCATCGGCCGCGAAATAAAACGGCAAGTCAAATAAAAAACGGAGGAGCAAACAGAGCGACGATTCGAAAATTGTACCCCGGTTTACGATTTCCCCCCTCCGAGGATTTCTCGTATAAAATTAACCGCAAAAAAATGAATCAGGGATGTCCTTTTAATCGAACCGATCTATAGTAACGCGAAGCGTTCTCCGATGATTTTATTCTATCGCGCGCTTGGAGTTGACTTCTTTCCCAGGTGTTGAACGTTTGCGCGTTGCTCGGCGCACTCGCTGAACGAAATATACGAGGGTATGGGGGAGAATAATATAGGAAAGAGGGGTTTCTCCAGTCTCCGCTAAGCAATATCCATCCACCCCACATGCCTGGCTGCCTGTCTGCCCGTTCGTATTATCGGTGTGTACAGACGGGCTCTCAGCAATTTATCCATTACGGCCTCAGTCGCGCGCGCACTATTATTGCATTTTTTGAAATTATTGCCCGGCCCGTCGCCGCCGCCGCAGCGGCATCGACGCACCGCGCGCGCCCTGCCTATCCTAATTGACAGCCCGTGCGAACGCGCGATACTTACGCCCGATTCTGAAACGAAACGCGTCGAATACGCGTGCCGTATCGATTTACCGTTAAGCCTTCTCCACCCCGCGAAGGCGTAACCGCTTATCGAGTCGTTTTATCGATAACCAAAGATGCCCGTTAGGGTGTAAAAATTGCTTATAGGCGGATGATGGAGTAGGGACTTATAAACCGTCGCGGAAAGTCGTCGGATCGTTGGTTGAAAATCTATTGTAAAAAAAATCCCTTTAGGACGACGGGTCTATCGGTGCGATACGATTGTTCGGTCCGTTCCGGTCTGGCAATTACATTTACAGAAGACGTTTGCGTGTCGGACGTCGGTTGCGCGTTCATCCTTGAGAACCGGCGCACGTTATCGCGGCCCGTGTGTCCATCAATTTCTTACGAGACGCGTACGCGCGTAGACTCAATTATCCGAATTGAGCGCGGCGGCGGCGCGCCGCCGGAGGCTACGTCCGAAGAGGCCCCGCGGGGTGAGGAACGGGGGGGTATAGAGCGGCGCCGGTAATACATCGTGTCCGAAGGCAACTGGAAGGATGTACGAGTTCGTTTGGGGCAGCGAAGTCCGCAGAGGCCCCGGCAAAGGTTCGCGCGGTAAAAAATTCAGAGGGTGAATAAATCAAGGAGCGTCGCAGAGCAAAGCAGAGGAGAGCCGGGCGTAAGTGCGACCGATATGTGCCACGAGATCCTCTCCTTTTGTACATACTTTATGGGGAATAATGCGTGAAAAAGGGACGACGAGAGGCCGGTCTTCCGCGCGTCTCGTTCCGCCCTGGACATTCCCACGTATACTATATACCTCCAGTTTCCAGCGCATAATCCTCTGATCCGTCCTCGGCGAGCCGATGATTTAGGGCGCTACCCCCTTTGCTCTCGCTGTCTTCTATTACAGAAATACGATTAGCCACGCCGTGGGCATATGTATGTACATCGGNGTCCGTTCCGGTCTGGCAATTACATTTACAGAAGACGTTTGCGTGTCGGACGTCGGTTGCGCGTTCATCCTTGAGAACCGGCGCACGTTATCGCGGCCCGTGTGTCCATCAATTTCTTACGAGACGCGTACGCGCGTAGACTCAATTATCCGAATTGAGCGCGGCGGCGGCGCGCCGCCGGAGGCTACGTCCGAAGAGGCCCCGCGGGGTGAGGAACGGGGGGGTATAGAGCGGCGCCGGTAATACATCGTGTCCGAAGGCAACTGGAAGGATGTACGAGTTCGTTTGGGGCAGCGAAGTCCGCAGAGGCCCCGGCAAAGGTTCGCGCGGTAAAAAATTCAGAGGGTGAATAAATCAAGGAGCGTCGCAGAGCAAAGCAGAGGAGAGCCGGGCGTAAGTGCGACCGATATGTGCCACGAGATCCTCTCCTTTTGTACATACTTTATGGGGAATAATGCGTGAAAAAGGGACGACGAGAGGCCGGTCTTCCGCGCGTCTCGTTCCGCCCTGGACATTCCCACGTATACTATATACCTCCAGTTTCCAGCGCATAATCCTCTGATCCGTCCTCGGCGAGCCGATGATTTAGGGCGCTACCCCCTTTGCTCTCGCTGTCTTCTATTACAGAAATACGATTAGCCACGCCGTGGGCATATGTATGTACATCGGACGGTAAACGCGGCGATCGGGTGCGCGCATTGTACGAGCTACGAGCCTCGAACGTGTTCCGCATCTCGTTATTCTCCGCTCGAACGACCGCCGGTCGTTTTTCATTCGGTCCTTTGGCCGCCGAGAGATCCGCTGAATAGGGAACGTTAATTGTATTATAACGCATGGCAGGCTGCGTATCGGTGTACGATTTCGAAGCGGAGCGTCTCGAAGGACGGCGGCGGTTACTGTTCTAATCCGGTTCGGAGCCTCGATCGTTGCCCGGGTAAAAAACTCGGTAATTACACGACGCTATGAAGTAATGCCCGATACCTTTTACGCCGCTGCCTATTTGCGAGGGAAAGGATTAAGAGGCCGGACAAGAAGGATCGAGAAGTTGAGCAGTCGGGAGTGGAGGGACGCCACGCCGCCGTCGTCGGCGGGGCGGACCGGGGGTAGGAAAAACGAGGGAAAGAGAGGAAAAGCACGGAGAGGGAGAAACGTATCTATACGCTCGGTATAGATCGCAGTGTATCGTTGAGTAAGTTGGAAACGTTGGTGGAGGATAGGGCGTTTGGGGGGATGGTGGCTCATCTTGTAATGGACTCAGAAGACAGGCGAGTCGGCTAATGGACCCCTGCTCTTCTAGAAAAGCTCTCAGTATCTGTGCCACACGAGCATCGATGCCATCGGGCAGCGTCCTTCCAAAATCCGCAGCGCGCATCACCGTATTTCTACGATTCCGCATCGATGGAAACAGTTTCGAACTGCAGCCAAGCGATCACGTTTTCCGGATCGATTTATCCCACCGTTTCTCTCTCTCTCTGTCTCTCTCTCGGTCCGTCCCTGTTCCTCCCGCGGCCCCGGTATGACGCGTATCGCCTAATAGTCGAAAAACTGACCGGTTGTTTTCCAAGTTTACGCTCGAAAAAATATTTGACGTTGCACCGGCGGGAAGGCTGGATGCCGTCGTGTTTGGATAAAGGGCCAACAACGGGACGCGGCGTGTAGGAAATCGCGTTGGACAGCCACCGGGACGTATGCGAGCGCTCGTTGCACAAATATTTTCCCGCGGAGATGCAAAACGGTGGGCATTTTTAAGAGCGTACACGTGTTACCGGGCAAACACCCCGTCGGACCTGTGTCCGCGCATAGCGAAACGTATAAACCAGAAAACGCAACAATTCCCCTTTCTTCGGGTATGACTAGGTACGCGAGACGCGGTCGTGAGTAATTAACTAATAATTGAGAGCAGCGATTCCGAAGGGGAAATACATTTGATTCGCGTACGTGGGTTCGCGTGTCGCGCCGGAGACGGCATCGTTGAGGTAGACGAATAGAACTTGTTTCGCGGCGGGATAAGGGGGAAGAGGGATTCTCGGGGAAAAAGCAGTCGGAGAAGGAGCAGAAGTACGCCCGACCACTACTCTCATCTACTCCTACCGGAGTCGCGTCATCCTTCTTCTTATCCTCCGGCGCGCCGCGGCGGTCTCCTCCTCGTCCTTTCCCGGTCCACTCTCGAGAGTAACGTCTACCTCTCCGTTGATGGGCAACGCCACTTGAGCGGCACTAACGCACACACGTTTGCTCCCGGCCACGTAGCTGTCCGGCCGATGTCCGATACATCAGGTCTATGCATAATAAATCCGTATCGGAGCGCGGTACGCGAACACGCGCCAGCATATTGGTCGGGCGGAAGGATTCGATGGGAACAGAGACAGGAGGATGCACTTCTAGTCGAGTGAGAACTTTGAGAACGGGATGTATCCGTTCGGCCATCGAGAGAAAGAGAGAGAGGGAGAGATCTTCCGGATATCAATATCCAGAGGAGGTTCGCGTTACCGGGGGAAACTTGGCCATCAAATTTTTGCCGATCCGCTTGGCGCGTCGAAACCGGTCCGCTCGGACGTTCCGCGTTGCTCGATAATTGCGTACACGCTACAATTTAAGGCATCCTTCGCCCATTCGCGTTTCCTCACAGCATTTTCAAATTCAAATTTTTACATTTATATTCAAATTCGAATGGTTACATTGAAATTCTGTTTGCGCCCACTCCGAGCGACTTGGGGCGTACATATATCGACGTCAAATTTATATACGCGAACTTTCGGATTTGCCTCGCGTTCCGAAAAGAATACGTAATTATCGTTACGTAGTTACGGTCTCGTTAACGGAAACGGACGTTGAATTGTGTTCCCTGTTTCGGGGCAACATCCCGGTAATTACGGGAGGGAACGGAAGGGTGTATCGCGTGACTACGGGAAATTTAGGTTTTATCGAAGAAAAGCTCGATCGAATTTAGAAGTTGAAACCGGCGTGCGGGCTCTCTTAATTAACGAACGCTAAATAAATCCGTTTCGGGGCGAAACTCGAACGGGTCTCGAACGGTGCGCCCGGCCGGAGGGTGCGGGTGCCAGCCCGTAGAATTTATTTCGGCATCGACACGGAACGTTTCTTCTGGGAGACAAGAGAGTCAGCTCGGGCTGGCCTAACCCGGCGAGCGAGTGAGCTAGCAGAGAGTGCCCGTTTAGTTTAATACACGTAACGTTACTCTCCGGCTGCTTTTTCTCCCAAATACTCCACTTCCAACCGGTTCGAAGTAGTATAAGTCGTGGACAAAGTAGACGGCGTACAGAAAACCTCCATTAAAGTCCCTAGAAGTGATTAGTACCCTCCCCATCTTCCCCAACCTCGCCTTCTCTCTCTCTCTCTCTCTCTCTCTCTCTCTCTNACGGAAGGGTGTATCGCGTGACTACGGGAAATTTAGGTTTTATCGAAGAAAAGCTCGATCGAATTTAGAAGTTGAAACCGGCGTGCGGGCTCTCTTAATTAACGAACGCTAAATAAATCCGTTTCGGGGCGAAACTCGAACGGGTCTCGAACGGTGCGCCCGGCCGGAGGGTGCGGGTGCCAGCCCGTAGAATTTATTTCGGCATCGACACGGAACGTTTCTTCTGGGAGACAAGAGAGTCAGCTCGGGCTGGCCTAACCCGGCGAGCGAGTGAGCTAGCAGAGAGTGCCCGTTTAGTTTAATACACGTAACGTTACTCTCCGGCTGCTTTTTCTCCCAAATACTCCACTTCCAACCGGTTCGAAGTAGTATAAGTCGTGGACAAAGTAGACGGCGTACAGAAAACCTCCATTAAAGTCCCTAGAAGTGATTAGTACCCTCCCCATCTTCCCCAACCTCGCCTTCTCTCTCTCTCTCTCTCTCTCTCTACCTCTCTGCCTCCCTCCCTCTCTCTTGTCTGCTTGTTTCTTCCATCCTTACTTTCCCCGTTCCCGCGGCTTCGCTATTCCTCCTTCCGCACTCCACGGGTATCCCTCTCGCCTTTAGAATCTAGGAGTCTAGATCTTTCATCTATTCGGCTCTTTCACGATTTCGGTTTATCGTGCGGGAGCGTGCCGGGTTGGTATCCGTAATGGGCGTGAGAAAACGAATTCCGATCGCCCGGAAACGACCCGCTGTATTTCCTCGGATGTGTTTTGCCCGGCTTTTAAATCCGGCCCACGGTTGCCACGGTTCTTGTGCGCGCCTCCGGGCGCAAGATCGATTTCAAGTGCGAAAACCGTCGCCGGGACGAACAGGTCCGACCGGGCGGGCGACGAGATGTTGCTCGCTTCGGGCTAAAAGCACCCACGCGACATTCTACGAAATTTAATTCAACATAGATGGTTTCGTCCCTGATTGCGGATGAAACCTGGCAATCGCCCCAATTTCATCTCGTTCCCGCCGAAAAATAGAGGGAAAGGGAAACGTCTACGCGTTGAGCCCGAGCGAGTGTGTGCCTGCGCGCGCGTGTGTGTGTAAGCGCGTGGTGACGGTGACGGGAGCGAAACGAGGACGGGGCGGGCGAAAAAACCAGGGTTGGACACGAAATTGTAAACCAACGCGTCGAAATCCCAATTTGAAAAATAGAGCGGCACGGTTCCCGTGAACCGGAAACTCTCGGCGAACGTTAAATTTAACCGCGCGTCGATCGGGCACGTTCGGTTGGAAGTCGCGGTCGAAGGCAGCGGAGGCGGACGACGGGAGCGACCGGGGGTGGGTGGGTGGTGATCGGGGCGAGAGGGTGCGGATTAGGGCGGCGGGGAATGGGGCAAAGTATAAAACTGCGAATCGAATAAGTTTCACGGGAACGTCATTTTGCGGGAGTAATCCACTCTTTTACCTGATTTAATCAGCGGCCGGTCATAAATCAGCCGGTAATTAAAAGAGACCATCGCCGATGCCGGGGCAGTAAACATGGCCTAATCCATTTCGCCTGGCTGCCGCATACAGAGGTGTGGATAGTATGGGAGTGGAAAAAAGGTCGTAGCCTTTCTAATTTAATCTGGCGAATGATTCCGTGATTCTCGAAGCCGGCGGGCAACCCTTTCATTACTTACGTCCCCACCCTTAGCCTACCCCACGAGAGAGAGAGAGGCACCCTCGCGCGCCGCGGCGGCCCACTCCGCGCTACTTCCTTCGCCCCGCGGGCCACCCTCGCCTATGAACCGGCGCAGAACACTAAATCAGCGACCAGTGTAATTTTTGTAATGGGAGGTGTGGCCTCGTAGGGGTGGTAGACGCGTCTCCCGACGGCAAACCGGACATATAGTAGGGATGCCATCCCTGCGTTCGCCTTGCGTCGGGCAATGGTAGGGTAACGTAGGGGCGATTTTAGGGGTGGAATCTCCTACGTCGCGAGCCCGCCGCTTCGGTGGTTAATCCTCCGTCGCTATGTCTCGAACCGAGTTGCGATCCACCACGCTATCCATCCTTCTCCCTTTCCCGTCCGTTATCTTTTCCATCCCATTCCCTCCTACACCAGTTTCTTGCTCTGACTAACCGATTCGGATCGTAGCTCGTATACATAACCACACGTTCTCGCAGAGAAAAATGTAAACCGACTTCCTTTGTTGTTCTTATCCCTGAATGAATGCTAATTAGGAGCGTTTGCTTTTCCCTGAACAACGGATGCTCGTGCGGTTATTAAATCGCGATCCAGGAAGTGTTTCCTCTTTTTAATCCGCAGGCTTGTCTTTCGGTCTCCTTTCTAATTAACTTACAATATATGTACAATTCCAAGTCCATCGGTCTTAAAAAAATTCCTCGCTCGGTCACGATTGCCTTCGCGGNTGTTTCCTCTTTTTAATCCGCAGGCTTGTCTTTCGGTCTCGGTTCTAATTAACTTACAATATATATGTACAATTGTCCATCGGTCTTAAAAAAATTCCTCGCTCGGTCACGATTGCCTTCGCGGTCGGCCCGATCGAATGCCTGCTCTCTCTCTCGATTCGTGGGAACATATGTATTCCGGGCACCGATGCGACTGGTGTGCTTTGATCACCGTCTTAATCGGCTCGGCTTCTCCTCTCCTCCGCGGCGAGGATTCCGCTCGAGTTAAACTGTGTGGCAGCGTGAATGGTTCGATGATAGGCGGACGGGGTGAGGTCGGGCGGCACGGGGTGACGTGCGGGTTGCTTTTGATGGTGGGTGCAAATACGGGTTTCGGAGTTCTCCTCGGGTTCGAATACGGGTGCGATGACGACGGTCGAGCGGCAACCGTCGACGACGGTGGGGAGATCGCCGCGGGTGGAGAAATTCGTAGGGGTAGAAATCCGTCAGCTGGTGGGAGAGAATGCGAGAGAGTGGGGTGATTGGAGGGGTAGTTGTGAGGGAAGTGGGGATTTATCACTTTCGGTGGCGTGCCGCGGTCGCACGCGGCACTCGGCAGTTTACAACCGACCGCCGAATAGGCGGTTTCGCGATTTATCGCAGTCCCTCGACTCGTTCACGGTGTTCGAAAGCTCGCGAGATACCTCTTGCCTCACAAGTACACGCGGTCCGACTCAAACCTCTGATAACACGTACGGTCGAACGTATTCTGATTTGTTTCTCGATACATATATATGTTCAGATTTTTCATGAGGCCGATGATAAAGAGTGAACATTGTTCTGTGTAGCTGGTGTAGTGTCACGTGTCCGAGGGAATCCAGAGAACCGTGCACGAGGCGTTCGGAGAAACTGGCTCAAGTCTCGAATTCTGTTAGGTAAGTTAAGAGACATTTTTCTATCGCACTTAGAATTCGAGGAAAAATCGCGACTTAGAATTCATTCCATAATTATCAGAACTGACATATGATAAAAAGTGCAAATATATAAAAATACAAAGATGCAGATTAGTGCAAGTCGAACAATCATGTGCAAATATATTTCATGATCTCATATTTCTAAAGTATACGTATTGTATCCTGACGCACATGGTAGTATCACGTTCGCAAGTTTTGCATCTGTCACTTTTTTCAAACGTCATCGTTAATAATTATGGTCACGGAAATAGAAGACAGTGGAAGAATCTGTAATGAGGCATGTAATTCAAATTTCACGAAGTTGAACTCGGCCGGCGAGAGAGTCGAACGCGATCACACGTTCAATTTAACAGAGGGGTTTCCGGTGAAAACCGCTTTCGCCCTTTCCATAGAACCGCGATTAACGTGGGTTCGCGCGCGCGCGCCCGTTCTCGCGTTCCCGCTCAATCCGCGTCGTTCGAAAATTATTATAAAATTCCGCGTAATCCGCTTTGCATGCGAAAGGTGGCACGTGAAAAAGTGGTCGGGAGATAAATGGAAGGTGAAAATTATGCATGACTGCGTGTTACGTTCGTCGACAGTCTATTTTATATCGTTACCCGTAGTTTTTTCTTATTTTAACTCCGTCGGCGTTTAATCTGGCCAGCCCTACCAGACAGATTGACGGCCAACGAAACGCATTCGTACGGTTGCCGTTAACGATACCGATTCCTTAGAAGCGGGCCTAATCTGCATCCCGACAAATGCCCCGGCCACATCGCTCCGGTTTTGACGTCGTCGTCGTCCGTAGCTCGGCGGTGGTCGCGTACGTTCTATTATCGCACGGTGGCTCACGGCAACAGGAATTTTTCAATCAACGACCGGAATTACCGCGCGAGACATTTCGTCGCGTTCATACAACACAATGCCCGGTCGTTATTACGAGCGGGATACCGCTTTAATTGACTTTGATACGCCGCACCGCTCGATGCTTATCCCCCTTCGTACAAGCAGCGCACAAAAAATTTCATTCACCAAAATGGTACCTACATATGTGTGTATATACGTCCGTGATTTATCCCGACTCGCGGACTACCCATAAATGCGATATTATCTTATTTTAATGGGATTCATCGTCGCTCAATTTCGACGTGGTTAATTTTGATTCCTGACATTTCTTTATCCCCGTATTTCCATTCCGCTCTCGTTCGAATTCCAAGACGGTCATCGGTGATCCGAGTGCGACCGGATATCGAGGAGACGTGTACATCGGCCGTCCCTGTCCGGGCGAAGAGACGCGAGGGTATCCGGTCGTTTGAATTTCAATAATTGGCGCCAGTTTTAGTAGCGGCGGCGGTCTCGTTAGTCGTCCTCCCGAACGGAGTGACTTAATTATTTCGTTTGAAGTCCGCGGGGAGGACCGGGGCCGAGGGGGTCGCGGGTGGAAGAGTCCGCTGGGCGATGCACAGCCGGGCGCTCGTCCGCGTGTAGGTGTGCGCGCGCGCGCGCGAGCACTCACAAACAAATTGAGAAAACTGGAGCGAGGGAGACGGTCGAGCGAGGCAAACGTTTATTTTACACCGACAAATTGGTGCGGCTAATTAGCTCTGGCTAAAAGCAGAAGTATGACCGTGACGTCGCTTCGCCTTGTGCCGCGTCGCACACCGACGCCGAAGCTCTACCGGCGACTCGAATGTAACCAGCTTAGGAGGCGGCAATAATTGTTTCCCGCTTTCGTCCGTCGCTACGGCCGAATCAAATCCTGAAAACTTTCCGCTCGGGCTTACGCAACGAATAACACTAACGACGCAATTAACGGGCGGCTTCTCTTCCGCGTCGCCGTTCGCCACGCACACGCGTATCATATTCAATGATGCAAAGCATCATCTTCGGGCGGGATCTCCGATCGTTTCGTGACAGCGTGATAGGGGTTCGCGCGAGGTATCCTGTCAGCGAGGCCGTGGAAATTACAGGGGACCGTCAGTTGCGATATAATTTAATAATGCCGGGCACGCGTAATGTCGTTCGACACGCGTCAGCGATAATTCCGAGGCGAATGTCCAATAAAAAGCCACTTTGCCCGATCGAAATATCAAATGTAATCCTCTTAAGTCGGGTGCACCGGTCGAACGTGTATCTCCAGGACTGACCATCGCGCGCGCCGTCCTTTTCTGCTCTTCTTCTTCCTATATCTTACTCCCTCGCGTCCGTCCGCTCGTCCGGTCGCCCTCGCTCGCAGAGCGATTCGGTTCCCTCCGTCCTCGTCGCGTCCACGTGATCCACCCGCGAGCTTCTAAGTTAACTTCTAACCCCTCGCCCTCCACGCCGCCCCCGCGTTCCCGTCCAGAGGCGTTGCTTTTACGGCGATTGAAGCTTCCCGTGGGATCTTTGGGCACTCCGCCAGGTGGCAGTGCCGCGTACTTCTGGGCGTCGGCCCCCGATATCCATTTACAAGATTTTTCCCCGCGTCCGGCGATTCTAATATCTTCCCCGGCGGCGCGCGTCCCGACCTCGAGAACTGTCCTAAAAATTTCCCGGAGCGAGCTTCCATCGGTCCGGGATATCGCGCGGGAACGTCGGAACTTCCGACCGTCCCTCGGGAGCGTCGATTTAATTTTTCGCGTGCCGCCCCTCGGCGAGCGGCGTGGGCGGATCGCGGCCGCACGCGAGCACGAATATAATTAACCAGAAGTTTAATTCGTTTCATTCGGCCGGGCCGGACCCTAGTTCCCCGGCTCGATAAGGTAATTCGTGCGAAATTTCGGGTACGTTGATCGAGCCCAGAAGGGACGGTCTGCGGCGAACGGTCACGGTTTCCGGTCACGATTCGCGCGGCTCGCTCGTACGCGCCGCGGGCCAGGATGTAAACGCGGCCGATGGATCCGCGCGGGCGGAAACAGAACAGAGCGGAGAGCAGAGAAGAGAAGAGAAGCGGGCAGGATCCAGTGGCGACGCGCAATATCGGTAACCCTGCTCGTCCTCCTTCTCCCTCCCATTCCGATCATTAAAGAACCATTTGCAGTTGCACCGGTGCCGACCGACGTTGAATAATTAACAGGCCACCGACTAAAATCGATTCATTAATTAATAAAGCGGCTACGCTCGCTTCTACTAATAACGCCGGTCCACAATTGAATAGAGATCGCGTTCATTAACTGTCCGTGTACTATTAGCAGCGGTTGCGGTACATTACGGACGAATCGAATCAACCGACGCGAATGATCGAGTTTACCGGACCGATAAACAATTTTTCTGCTCTTAGAGATCGTACGCTATCCACCCACGCCGCGTTTGTTCCGCGGGACTCGTTACGGAGCTACCTGTACGTGTCTCCACGCTCTCTCTCTCTCTCTCTCTCTTTCTCTCTCGGTCTCGGTACAAGTTTCCGCGCCCTAAACCGCGAACAATCACGACCCGTTTCGTGTCACCGGTCCAAAAAAGACTTTGTCCCCTTTGTTAAACGCTTCTTCCGTTCCTCCGGCCGACACGACTGCTCGCTATCGGCATCGTCGCGCCGCCGCTTCCACTGTCCCTCCGCTACTCTCCGTGCCGCGAATTTTCTTTACCCACTTCCTGGAACGTCCCAAACACAAACGAACCGGGAAGAAAGTTTCTTACTCTCCGCTCTATCCGCCTCTCTGTTTGTCCATTACTCTTTCGCTCGCGTTTCCGTCTCTCTCTCTCTCTCTCTCGCGCTCGTCAGCGGTCGTCGGGCGTGCCGGCTATTGGCCAGGATATCTTTCGATTATCAAGACCATCCGTAGCTACCGCCTTAGCCGAACGGGCGCCGTTGTCTTCTCGGCTCTTTCAATTAATGTTTTGATTGATTTCGGACCCTTGCCCGAAGGCCGACCATCCCCTTCCGGCTCGCTCGCTCGCTCGTTCGTTCATCCGCTCGCCTTCGATCCTCCTCAACGCGCAATTCTTCCCTCGCCACTCCTTACCGCGGCTCGCCTCATCGATCTTCATATTTACCTTTTAAGCTTCTATTGTCCCGTTTATACGGTTCCGCGTTATTTGTTGAGGATTATTCTTGCAGCAGTGAGATCTCTTATCGAGAATACCGTAAACGACGCGAGGTACCAGACTAATTCTTTCATAAAAAAAGAATTGATTCCTTTATTATGACAATTTTATTTAATCAATTAATTGAAAGAAGTTCTCTTCCACGTTTATAGAGCCGTTTTTTGGGAATAAGAATATGCTGTTTCGAATTCAAAGAGTCGTAAGAAAACTGGTCGGATAACCGATAGCCGCGGCTTTCTCACTGGATTAACCGAGACCTCCGTTTCCGATGCTCGCGTACGTGCCGCATCCACGCGCGGAGAACGGGGGTAGTTACCCCCCGCGGCGGGTGTTTGGCAACGTTACACGGGGAGGCGACGACGAGGCTGCAGACGCCGGCGTCGTCGACGCCTCGGAGGAGAACCTCGGTTCCGGTCTCCCGGTTCGGTCCCTCGAATCGGTGTTATACCGGTGGCTGTTTTATTGCGAGATTTGCGGCGTGGCCTCTCCGTGTAACAAGACTTACTGAGATCTTAATAGAATCTGAGACCACCGCCGCCCCCTCTCAGCGAGTCCCGGCCCACGGAGCCGTCTTCGACTTCGTTTTCTAACTCCCTCCCTCCTTCGCCTCTCCCCTTGTTCCCCCGGTTTCGTTCTTTCTCCGCGAGCTTCCTTTTTCCACGTGGAAAGCTCCGTTTCCTCTGTGTTCCTCGTCCGTCGGCTGGTCCTTCCTATTTCAGGGGAAGGACGGGGCCAGGCGGGAAGGGAGTTGACCCCGGCCGCTGCATCCCTCTATCAGGAAAAGGGGTGCTTATTCTAAGCGTATATAAAAGGGGCAGGAGAATGCCCGGGGTGGGCTGAAGGGTGATTTATGAATATTGCCTACTGAGAAAAGTGTATCGCGCTGCCGCCACCGCGCGTCGATTTTCCCCACCCCGACTCCGGAGGACTTTGAAGCGCGCGTAGCGCAAGAACTTTCTTCTCCATAACATTCTTGTCGTTCCGATTAGCGGAAGCCGGCGAAATGGAAAAGGGGTCGCTGCGAATTCCGGGTCGATTCACCTGCCGTGTCGATATCTTTCCAATTTCGACGATTCCATCGAACGTCGAATCTATCTTGATTCTCTTCATCGCGTCGTCGATTACAATAGCGCTTTTAAATAGATTTACAATTTTTAATGCGTTTGACGAGAGGATCGAGCGTGACGTCGACGGTTTTCAACGGCGCGCAGAGATTGCGCAGAGAGATGCGGCCCGCTGTAAACCGCAGCCGCTATTCTTCACGGTATGACGTAATTAATTTCGCATTTTATCGTGGCATCGGCTATTAATTAGAAGCGGACGCGCAACCGCACCAAATGAATGGCCCTTCGGGCCGACAATGGAGAAAGCTTATTAATAAATATGCCCCGGTGCGCGGCGGCGCCGCGTTCCTTAGGCGCGCGCGTATTTACTGCGAAATTCGGAACACGCGTTCTCTGTGTCGTGTCGGGGCGAGCGGTCCGCGCTCGTGGACGGAATATATTCGCTGTGCGCCCGTTTTGTAGCGCAAATATTTTGGTCGAGTTCGAATGGTAAACATTGCGCCCGTGGCCGATTCGAAGGGTTGAATAAATCCGCGTGTTCCATACCGACAAACGCTCCCCGCGGAACCGAACGCGCCGTGATTGAACCCGCGGTTTTCCGAATCCCCATTTCTCGACGAAACAAAGAGAATCTTTATTAAAAACGTCGTACTATTACCTAAGAAAAGTAAAAAGCGCAGGGGCCGTCGATAACCGATTAGGAAAAGTAATCTCACGTTTTATACCTCCATTTGAATTTATCATTTCGGATCTGGTGGGAACAAAAATAAGTTTAAATTGAATTTCGTTCCCCTATTCACGGCGCGACATCCATGCGCATCCGTCTACCATCTATCTATCCCGTATTCTTCGTACCATCGAACAATTCTATTTCGCTTTTCCAGCAGCCGCAAGCTTGTCGCCTCTCGATACGATACGCGCGGGGGTTAGCGGCGTTTCGCGAACCCCGTTCCTCCAGGAACGATTTAATGGGAGCCGCCGTCAATCGCGAAACGTTCCATATACACGTACCCGTACGGCAATCGAGTCGAAAACAGAGGAGGACAGATTCGGGGAACATTGAATATAAAAATCGGGAAACTATTATCGCGCCTTAATTCGGTTTTAATGAGACCTTCCTTTTTCTCTGTCCCTTTAATTAANGTAATTAATTTCGCATTTTATCGTGGCATCGGCTATTAATTAGAAGCGGACGCGCAACCGCACCAAATGAATGGCCCTTCGGGCCGACAATGGAGAAAGCTTATTAATAAATATGCCCCGGTGCGCGGCGGCGCCGCGTTCCTTAGGCGCGCGCGTATTTACTGCGAAATTCGGAACACGCGTTCTCTGTGTCGTGTCGGGGCGAGCGGTCCGCGCTCGTGGACGGAATATATTCGCTGTGCGCCCGTTTTGTAGCGCAAATATTTTGGTCGAGTTCGAATGGTAAACATTGCGCCCGTGGCCGATTCGAAGGGTTGAATAAATCCGCGTGTTCCATACCGACAAACGCTCCCCGCGGAACCGAACGCGCCGTGATTGAACCCGCGGTTTTCCGAATCCCCATTTCTCGACGAAACAAAGAGAATCTTTATTAAAAACGTCGTACTATTACCTAAGAAAAGTAAAAAGCGCAGGGGCCGTCGATAACCGATTAGGAAAAGTAATCTCACGTTTTATACCTCCATTTGAATTTATCATTTCGGATCTGGTGGGAACAAAAATAAGTTTAAATTGAATTTCGTTCCCCTATTCACGGCGCGACATCCATGCGCATCCGTCTACCATCTATCTATCCCGTATTCTTCGTACCATCGAACAATTCTATTTCGCTTTTCCAGCAGCCGCAAGCTTGTCGCCTCTCGATACGATACGCGCGGGGGTTAGCGGCGTTTCGCGAACCCCGTTGCTCCAGGAACGATTTAATGGGAACCGCCGTCAATCGCGAAACGTTCCATATAGACGTACCCGTACCCGGCAATCGAGTCGAAAACAGAGGAGGACAGATTCGGGGAACATTGAATATAAAAATCGGGAAACTATTATCGCGTCTTAATTCGGTTTTAATGAGACCTTCGTTTTTCTCTGTCCCTTTAATTAAATAGGATTGGATAGAGAATGGTACGGTTTAGCATCGGCGATTATCGTTAGCATAGTTGCCGGGTAATTATCCTAAGCCCGGGGAATGTATCTGGGCTAAGAGCAGATCGGATGAGGCGGGATCGGGGAACAGGCGGCGGCGGCGGCGGCGGCGGCGGGAGGAGAACACGTGGTAGAGCGTGAACGAGGGAAAAGACAGAGCGCGAGGAGAAGAATATTTTATAACGAGCTCTCACTACGAAAACAGCACCGCGGTACGGTTGCCTGCGCGTATAACGGCAGGATCGGGAGTAGATCTGTCTCCCCAGGAAGCTTGTTAGGCGTCGGCGAGCTCAGCTATCTTCTAATTGGCGATATAATGATTCTGAAGGATGGAATAGCATGGTCCTGAAGGGGCCGAGGAGCAGCCTGCTCCTCGGTACCTCCCCTTGTTAGGGGTGAAATTAAAATTTGGTTCTATCTTCTGCTTCTCCTTTCCCACTCCTTCTCTGTCTCGCTTTCTAGTTATCGATCCTCCCTCTTCCTCAGCCACCGGTTCCGCTCGTTTGTCCTCTCGCTCTCTCTCTCTTTCGCTCGCTCTCTCCACCCCCGTTCTCGCGACTTCGTTCTTAGTCGCTCTCTTACTTTCTCCCGTCGTTGCTCTTAGACGAATTCGTTATGCGACCGTGAAATTTATATGTCCCCGCTCTCACAGCCGAGGGTTCGAGAGGCGAGATCGGCGTTGTTCGGATTTTGAGGACTTTTCTCAGGAAGCCGGGGCCTCGTCGAGTGCTGCTCGATTGCATTTATTATCCTGTTTCGCCCGGCCCCCACCTCGCCGTTCCTCCTCCTTTTCGTGACGAGGTCCCGGCTCCGCGGGCATCGTTAAAAGATCGGGCGCCGATTCCCGGCCGGCCGAGAGCCGCGCACGCAAACGATCTCGGCCTCGCGCGGGTCCTGCCCGGCCGGGCAGCGAAATTCCGTGGCATGTGCCATAATTGCGACGATTAAATCGTGTCCTTTCGGCGCGGCCCCGGCTTTAATTGGACGGACCGGCGGCTGGGCGTATCAACCCGGCGCGGCGGCGATTTCGTTTTATACATTTCACTGCGACCGGCGGCGGCGTAACTATGATTCGTGAAATCAATGCCGAAGCCCCGCGCAGTTAAGCGGCCGATGCTTAATTAAACGTTAATCTCGCGCGCGCGAACGAATGGCGGCGGCGGCGGCGGCGGTGGTGTTGGTTAGGACTTGCGCGGGTTCACCGGCGGGGAGGGAGNCCTCTCGCTCTCTCTCTCTTTCGCTCGCTCTCTCCACCCCCGTTCTCGCGACTTCGTTCTTAGTCGCTCTCTTACTTTCTCCCGTCGTTGCTCTTAGACGAATTCGTTATGCGACCGTGAAATTTATATGTCCCCGCTCTCACAGCCGAGGGTTCGAGAGGCGAGATCGGCGTTGTTCGGATTTTGAGGACTTTTCTCAGGAAGCCGGGGCCTCGTCGAGTGCTGCTCGATTGCATTTATTATCCTGTTTCGCCCGGCCCCCACCTCGCCGTTCCTCCTCCTTTTCGTGACGAGGTCCCGGCTCCGCGGGCATCGTTAAAAGATCGGGCGCCGATTCCCGGCCGGCCGAGAGCCGCGCACGCAAACGATCTCGGCCTCGCGCGGGTCCTGCCCGGCCGGGCAGCGAAATTCCGTGGCATGTGCCATAATTGCGACGATTAAATCGTGTCCTTTCGGCGCGGCCCCGGCTTTAATTGGACGGACCGGCGGCTGGGCGTATCAACCCGGCGCGGCGGCGATTTCGTTTTATACATTTCACTGCGACCGGCGGCGGCGTAACTATGATTCGTGAAATCAATGCCGAAGCCCCGCGCAGTTAAGCGGCCGATGCTTAATTAAACGTTAATCTCGCGCGCGCGAACGAATGGCGGCGGCGGCGGCGGCGGTGGTGTTGGTTAGGACTTGCGCGGGTTCACCGGCGGGGAGGGAGAGGGTGTGGGAGCGCAAGGGTGAAATTAAGGCTCGCCGGTTGATTCGAATTCTCCTTGAGAAATTTCCTTTCCCCGAGAACGCCCTTCGTGCGCACTCTAGTAGTTACTAAACTGGTCGTCTCAATTAGCGAAACTTGCAGCTACGTTACCGACTTCCAATTAGTCATAGGTTGCAAACTGTATCGCGCTTACTGGAGCGAGTCTAATAACTTCTAGACCATGAAATATATGCATAGATACACGATGCAAATTAGTGGTGTGCACGGCCCGGTGGACGTTTATGAAATACATACATCGCCCACAAAAAAGGTAAGATCTCGGTAATCCTACCGGCGGAAGAAAGTCTCCTCGTCCTCCTCCTCCTCCTCGCTTCCTTCTTTCGCTCCCGCGGCTCATTCTTTTTGACAAAAGGTTCCTCCGCTGTGTAACGCGTGAGGCCAATTTTTCCCCGCTTCCCGCGGAACTTCTTCGCCCCGAGACGAAAGCAAATAAACGAGTTACACCACGCGTTGCGTCTCGGGATTCATCACGGTCGCGTGTTGAAACGAGGGCCAATGCGCTCGCGCGTGCATATACGCGTGTACGATCCGCACACGAACGGGAGCGACGACGACGACGACGACGACGCGGCGAGCGTCGATCCTCGGCGAATTTACGAAGGCCCTTGTCGCGCGGCTGATAGTTACAGGCCTGGTCTCAATTAGTAGAACTTACGTCGCTAGGGTCCAATTAGACGTAGGCTAGAAGCTACACCCTGTTTGCTCAAGTTTGCCGTACCTGTGCACCCACCGTCCGTCGGATGGGGTTGCTGCCCCGTCCTGGTACCCACCCCAGCCCGAGTCCGTTGAAGGTGTCTTTTTCCTACGCTAATGACTAATTAGCAGCCTCTCCACTTCACAGTATAATGACACGGGATACAGCCTTGAGCCGTCGTCGGCTGGGATCATTATTAAACCCCGAAATTGCAGTCGTGCCTGCCTGCCTCTGCCTCTGCCTGTTCGCCTACCGCGCCGCCTCGTGTTATGCACAGCCTCGTGCCCTCTACTTTGCCCTATCCTGCGCTTCATTCCCGAGCCTGTTCAACGCGTTCCATGCCCCCTACGTCGACGTCGTCGTCGACTTCGTCTCGCCGCGATCCACGGCTCGAAGGACACACGGCAAGATGCGGAACGTGACTCGTCGAGGACGAGGGTGCGTTCGCGATTTCGTTTCCCCCTGTCGCGCGCCGCTCGCTCTCCCCCTTCTTTTCATTTCGTATTCCGTTTCCGTATTCTATTTTCATTTTTCCGCCTCTTGTATTTCTTTCCGTCCGCTTCGCCGGGGGATTAATCGATCGCGAACTCTCTTATTCGTATCCGATCGACTTCGTTTCCGCGGGGCCACGAAATATTGAGTTTCACCGGCGGATAAGGGATACGTGCGAAATTACTTGCCTAATTGCTTCGACGCTCTGGACGCAATTAAACAGGCTCCCTCGATGGGCGCGGGAATCCGGACAAGTACGGGGTGATTCTTAATTGCATGTCAATATTGCACCGGCCGTAGTAACGTGAAACGAGAGAACGCCGGTATGCGATCGGATGATCCAAACGAGATCGGGCCACTTTTAAACTAATTTCTTCTCGCCTGCAGTTTGGAGGAGTCTTTCAATTATTAAAGCATTTGTCAGTTATGCTTTATCAAATCGAAAAGCGAATTTTTAGGTATTGGATTGTTCGGGAAGTTCGTGCCAATTTTTAGTAGATGGTTTAGAGTTGGACTGAATATATCAGAATGATCGAAATAAATGACATTATTTGTTTTAAAACATGGCATCTTTAGAAAAAGTTGTTAGTCATTAAGAATATGACGATATTTAATAAAGGAGAGTGGAGCAAAAATCGTAGTTTAAGTAATTTGATTCCAAAGAGTGATTGTTCTATATAGAATAAAGACCAGGGTACTTTCGAAAGTTAGACATCAAAACGAATTTTGACTTGATTCTTCAAGAAGTAAGCACGTAAAATTGAATGGCATAAATGTCTATTTTACACTATTTTTATAATAATAATTCTTTATTTACGGACATAAGTCCATTATGGCATTCAATATAGAAATCTATACAATAAACAACAATTTTAGAAAAATTACATGAAGAGAAAACATACATAAAATCAAAATAAGCAAAACATAATAAGAGATCCATGATAGATTGCAAGTTTTTAGAGATACACTCCGCAAGTTGCACGAGAAATAAGGAAAGACCAAATACCACGCATATAATTCAATAAATTAATAAATGTGTTTCAAAATCTACATTCGCTGTCTTCAAATTTTTTATAAATATCGGCCGAACTTTCCGAACAAGCCAATATAATATTTTAAGCTGATTATTTTTTCCGCACGGGTAAGTTCGAGCAATGTTTAAGCAAATATAATTCTTCCTAAGGCCGCATTCAATCCCCTTGATATTATACGAAGGCCATTCTCTTACATATGGACAAATTCGTTCCGTCCACCCGCATAATACCTTTCCACCCTCTCCGCGCCGTCCCGCAGTACATCAAAACCGTATCCCGTGCCCCACTCGGTTCTTTTACATTTATTTATTTCCTAAACGTCCGTCCCCGCCGGCTACTTTATATTTGACATTTTTATTAAACCGGCTGGTTGTCCCGTGTCCGTAGCGACAGCGTTATATTTCGGGACGACGACGACGCGACGCGAGGCGACGGGACGGTTGCCTGCGATCTCGGACGCGCACAAGGCCGCCACGCCGCCGCGTTATCCCATATTGCTGTTAGGGCAGTTTCGTAATCTCGCAGGGGCGCGCGCCCGCCCGCTTCTCCTCATATTGACCGAACAGAAACTCTCATATCCGTCACGGATCGCTTTCGAACCCTNGCACCGAGCCAATAGTCCCGACGATTGCTCGTTTTGCGAGACCGGCCGTTTTCATGCCGCGGCGGACCGCGATTTCATTTCTATTACAGTTTTGTACGGTTAGCCGCGAGCCGCCTTGGGCGAAACGCAGTTACCGACGATTAGATTTCATTGGTAATTAAGCGAGCCGCCAATTTGACCGGGCTTCCGTTTGATCGAAACGTTTGTCGGGGCGGCCGGTCGGATCGAACCGATTCTCCGTCGGATTTAGATATTTCCGCGGCCCGTAGCGCGCCCGGGGACGGAGGAGGAGGAGGAGGAGGGACGAGATCGCTTCCAATTATTTCGCCGGTAAAAAACGAGCGGGTGAACTCGAGGCGGGCAATTATACGCGGGGCGCCGCGGCATGTAACGCGACGACTTAGAGTTTGCAATTAAACAGCAACAATTACACGGGGTAACTTTAGACTGTAATAACACAGAATAAAGGGTTGCCGGTGGCGATGCCTAGCCTACCACCCTCCTGGTTAGAGGATGATTTACCGATCCAATTAGATATCTCTCTCTCTCTCTCTCTCTTTCTCTCTCCTTCCCCGGTGCACCAACACTCGCACCCTGCGTATACTTACGTGACCGCGCGCACATTCGAATGCAACGAGTATACGCGTCCCCTCGACGGTTTCTTCGATCCTCTCGAGAAGACGTCCGGTCGAATTTAACGACCAAACCAGTTAATGCCCTCGTCGACTACAAATTGCGCTTTGCCTTCGCTTTAGCTGAGCTCTGACTCGAACAATCCTCCACAGAACAATTAAAATACGCAGAGAAATGAGAATTTGAGAATGAAAAACATAATCGATCGTGTATGACAAAAATTGCTGTAATATTGTTCATCTTGTATTTAGTAAAAAGAAATGTAAAGTAAAGAAAATGAATCAGAATCTTAAGTATGACAGGATTATCTTAGGAGAGCATAAGAAACATAATCGATCGTGTATGACAAAAATTGCTATAACATTGTGTTCATCTTATATTTAGTAAAAATAAATATAAAATAAAGAAAATGAATCAGAATCTTAAGTATGATAGGATTATCTTAGGAGAACGTGAGAAACATAATCGATCTTCAGTGTATGACAAAAATTGCTATAACATTGTTCATCTTACATTTAGTAAAAAGAAATATAAAATAAAGGAAACGAATCAGAATCTTAAGTATGACAGGATTATCTTAGGTGAGCGATTGTCGCTTCAGCTTATAAAATGATTTTTCCCTCATTAATGAGGTGATGGTAATTGTCCCCGGTATCTGAGCGCGAAATTATGAACAAGATAACTCGAAAGTACCTGCATTGAATAAGATAAAGTTGCCTAACGAGTTCTGAACCTGTTCTAAAATATGTAATGTTTCCCGCGTTGATTAGCATTTCTCCGGGAATAGCCATCGTATCGGCTCGG
>SMSR01009532.1:118762-167535 GCA_019453355.1 Ceratina japonica
AAAAAATGGAGCGCACAGATCGTTTGACGAATCACGAGGCGTCTCTTGGATACCGGCGTAGGTGGGGCACGCTAAGAGGGGGCCAAGGGGATACGCGGCAGAGGGATGATGTTTTTTTCCTCCGCGGCGCCTCTTTAATTTGCCCTCCAATTAACGGACGGGGTCCTATTTGAAAAATACCTGCCACGAGGGCTGGCAATTATACTCCTTCCTTTTTTTTGCGCCACGAGCGCGTTATTAGCGCTATCCGTCGTTCCTCTTGCTCCTCCTCGTCCCCTTCCCGCTGTTCCTTCTCTCCCTCGTTTCCCTACCCTCCTTCGGCGCGGTGCCTTCCTCCTCGTCCCTCGAGCGGGTACCTCTTCGCTCTCGGCGTGTGGCTCCGTGTGTCGCCCGTCCACGTCTAACCGACGCGACGCTCACTGTCACCCCCGCTTTTTACGTCCTCGTGCCGGCGTCCCTCCGCGAAGTGTTCGTGCGCCCAGGTGCGCGCGTGTATATGTACGTGTATCGCGATGTGCGGGAGCGCTGAGCGCGCGGGGGAGGAATCGCGGATTCCTCGCGCTCGGAGGGTAAGAGGGAACGGTCGCTGAGGAACAAAGAGAAAGAGGAGAAGAGACAAACAGTCGAAAGGAGGAAGACGCGAGAGACAGAAAGGGTATATAGAAGGAGGAGAGCGGCGGTGGGAAAAGGGGGACGCAGCGGTGTAGGAGGGAAAAGTGGGATGGGGTCGGGGTGCTGGCGAGTTAGAGGAGTGGCGTTTATAACTCGTGCCCGGGTCTCCAAGCTTTGAGAAGGCCAATTAGCAGCATAAAGCTACAGCTCGGCTCCGGGGCCGAGGATGTTTGTATGTAATAATGGATTGTTACTCAAAGTATCCGGCTAATTAATTAAGCCCCCGCGCTTCGCCGTGCAGCCACTCACCATTTTAGCCGGCCGTTCTCCCTCTCACCCTCCCGGATCGCCTTTAGAAACGCGCTCGTTCCTGCGAACGCGGTCGTTTCTGTTCCGACTCTCGTGCTTAAAGCTTTTTATCGGTCCTGGGACATCGAGCCGATTCGAATGCGAGCCGCAACTCCGCGGATCTCTGAAACGCGGCCAACGTTTAAATCGTACGACGTTCCCTTTTTTTTTTCAATTCACGCGAAATTACGCGGGAGTTTACAGGAGTAGTAAGTTATTTAGCGCACGAAAACCGATTTCGTAAATTACTCCCGAAATTAGAGCCGCGCGATTGGTTTCGAAACGCGGCGGAAAGTGTTCGCGTTGAGCGCTGATTCATTAAAAAAAAAAAAACCGAAACGCGGGGGACTTAGCGCGCGGCGCGGCGACGGATGACCGGGCCAATTAGCGCGGATCGTTATTGCGTGTTGTCGGCCACTTAATAGACGCTTATTATCGCGGAGTACGTGTACATTACGCGCAGCCTGCCGGTGCATTGTTACGGCGGCGCGATTCACGTTGGATGTCGCGAGTTTTAACGAGTCAACGTTCTCGTTCCCCTGTTGCAGACGGCGTTCTAGCCGAAATCACGATGACGATGGATGTGAGCAAGTCGGAGCCGAGTAAAAATGGCGCCACGCAGCAGGATTGTGCAGGATGCGGGAAAGCGATCACGGAAAGGTGAGAAGAACAATTTTTCATTCTTCCTTCATTCTTATAGCTTCATGTAATTGATAAAAAAAAAACAAATGCAATTGCTTGAAACAAGTAACGATTAGATAAATGAAAGAGTTAGATGGAGGATGAGTAGTTTCCGTAAATCGCGGTGAAAGAAGCCACCCCCGCGAGTGTAAGAGTGGCCGGTAAGAAGGAAAACTATGGTCGGTTCTTCAGGTATCTCCTCAAGGCCATGGACTTGTTCTGGCACGAGGATTGTCTGAAGTGCGGGTGCTGCGACTGTAGGTTAGGAGAGGTCGGTTCTAGTCTGTTCACCAAGGCCAACCTTATCCTCTGCAAGAGGGACTACCTCAGGCTGTTCGGGAACCCGGGACACTGCGCGGCCTGCAACAAGCAAATACCGCCGTTCGAGATGGTGATGAAGGCGAGGACGAACGTCTACCACCTGGACTGTTTCGCCTGTCAACAGTGTACGCATCGGTGAGTCAGTTTAAGCCAGACTCCTTTAAGTCGGGTTTCGGTCGTCTCCCCGTTCGTTCGCCGTCGAATCGGGACGGGAAGCGTCGTCGCGAGCCAAGAAAAGGGGAGCGTGAGCATGCAAAAGTAACAAAGCCGGAGGATCGGGGGGCGGGGAGGGTAGGCGGAATAGCGAAACGGGGTACGGAGCGATACAGAGGAACGGAAAGGAAAGAAGCGGGAATACTGGTTCTGCGAGAGTCACAGTCCGCACGGGAGTTGCTTTACAGGTCAGCTGGGAAATCACCCTGCGCTCTATCCGTCGCGACCTCTTCCTCCTCCGCCTGCGCCAGCATTCTACGCGGGAGGAAGACCAACTTCTCATGTCCCAGCGTTATTCCCGGTTCCCCGCCACCCCTCCGCTCCCGGCCCCTGAGACCAGTTATGTAATTATCCAGATACTGCTGACATTTTTGTATCATATTGCTCGGCGCGGCCGGGTCCCCGGTCCCTAAATGCCGGATGGAGCCCGTGGACGCGGCCGGCCCGGGGCTCTCGCGGGGCGCCGGAATACGACGACTGGAAATTCGCGGCACGCTCGTGAATCGTTCGGCAGGTTTTATTTCGAGCCCGGAGTCCCGGATCTCCTCGTTTATCGTTCCACCGGCCTTCGAGATTACCCTTCTTCCCGGCGCGTTTCACGCTCGCCGTGTTCATGTTTTATTAAAAGTTTCGCAATTCGGCGCGAAACGATTTTCCACCGCTGATCAGCCTTTCGTATATCCCCTCGCTTTCCTTTCACGATCTGACGTAAATTACAACGGATGATTTGCCTGAAATTTTATTGCGCCACCGATGACGAGGCCCAATTTCTCGGTTTTATCCGTCCGTCGTTTCCGCGGTTTCTGTTCTGGCCGGAGAATAGAGTGCCGGGCGCAGAGAATGGCATAGAAACCGGAGAAAGAATCGCGATACGACGTCGGCAAGAAATAGAAAACGATACGATGATAAGAGCCGTCGGGAGTAAAGGGTAAGGGATGAGGGAGTCGAAGATAAAAAAGAACAAGCTTTGCGGGAGAAACGGTCAATGTAAAGCGACGAAACTATGGAACCGTGGCGGGACACAATGCCCCGGCTTATGGGCGAGACGAAAGGTTTCGAGAGTAGCAAAAGCGGACTCCGGCTCCGGTGCTGTAAGTAAGGGGGCGCGAAAGAGAGAGGAGCGGAGGTCGAGAGGAACACACCGCGAGCGAGCGTGGACGAGAGGGATAAAGGAACGAAACGGAACAGGAGAATGTAGTTTGAAGCCAATAACAGTGGCTCGTCCAGGCGTGCGACAAACGTTGTACCAGCATCTCAAACAATGCGAACAAAAGAGCATCAATTTTACGTTTTTATCGGGCGGCATTGTCTATCTTCGACAATGGAAGGCCGGCGGAGTGAACGGGCAGCGGCGGATCCGCGTTGCCAATGCCCAAGGCATCGTCGCGTCCATGCCCGCGCCGAAACCGACTTCAACGCAATCAGCGAATAGCTGCTTTTGTCCAACGCCGCCGCCGCCGCCGAATAAGCTGCCGGTTCGGCCGCGCGCAACAGCGTTGCGAGCCACGGGGACGTACTTGCGGTCCGCTGGAAGCTTTTGCGAAAAGCACCGAGCCAATAGTCCCGACGATTGCTCGTTTTGCGAGACCGGCCGTTTTCATGCCGCGGCGGACCGCGATTTCATTTCTATTACAGTTTTGTACGGTTAGCCGCGAGCCGCCTTGGGCGAAACGCAGTTACCGACGATTAGATTTCATTGGTAATTAAGCGAGCCGCCAATTTGACCGGGCTTCCGTTTGATCGAAACGTTTGTCGGGGCGGCCGGTCGGATCGAACCGATTCTCCGTCGGATTTAGATATTTCCGCGGCCCGTAGCGCGCCCGGGGACGGAGGAGGAGGAGGAGGAGGGACGAGATCGCTTCCAATTATTTCGCCGGTAAAAAACGAGCGGGTGAACTCGAGGCGGGCAATTATACGCGGGGCGCCGCGGCATGTAACGCGACGACTTAGAGTTTGCAATTAAACAGCAACAATTACACGGGGTAACTTTAGACTGTAATAACACAGAATAAAGGGTTGCCGGTGGCGATGCCTAGCCTACCACCCTCCTGGTTAGAGGATGATTTACCGATCCAATTAGATATCTCTCTCTCTCTCTCTCTCTTTCTCTCTCCTTCCCCCGTGCACCAACACTCGCACCCTGCGTGTACTTACGTGACCGAGCGCACATTCGAATGCAACGAGTATACGCGTCCCCTCGACGGTTTCTTCGATCCTCTCGAGAAGACGTCCGGTCGAATTTAACGACCAAACCAGTTAATGCCCTCGTCGACTACAAATTGCGCTTTGCCTTCGCTTTAGCTGAGCTCTGACTCGAACAATCCTCCACAGAACAATTAAAATACGCAGAGAAATGAGAATTTGAGAATGAAAAACATAATCGATCGTGTATGACAAAAATTGCTGTAATATTGTTCATCTTGTATTTAGTAAAAAGAAATGTAAAGTAAAGAAAATGAATCAGAATCTTAAGTATGACAGGATTATCTTAGGAGAGCATAAGAAACATAATCGATCGTGTATGACAAAAATTGCTATAACATTGTGTTCATCTTATATTTAGTAAAAATAAATATAAAATAAAGAAAATGAATCAGAATCTTAAGTATGATAGGATTATCTTAGGAGAACGTGAGAAACATAATCGATCTTCAGTGTATGACAAAAATTGCTATAACATTGTTCATCTTACATTTAGTAAAAAGAAATATAAAATAAAGGAAACGAATCAGAATCTTAAGTATGACAGGATTATCTTAGGTGAGCGATTGTCGCTTCAGCTTATAAAATGATTTTTCCCTCATTAATGAGGTGATGGTAATTGTCCCCGGTATCTGAGCGCGAAATTATGAACAAGATAACTCGAAAGTACCTGCATTGAATAAGATAAAGTTGCCTAACGAGTTCTGAACCTGTTCTAAAATATGTAATGTTTCCCGCGTTGATTAGCATTTCTCCGGGAATAGCCATCGTATCGGCTCGGTCAATTTCGTATACTTTTACCGGCTATCTCGCGGCAAATTCTCCACCGTTATTTATATCTCGGACCCATTTGATATTGAGTCACCGTCGTAAAAGAAAGAAAAAAAAAAATAGAGCGTTTCGAAAAGGTACGGTCGCGTCGTAAACGGGCAATTAATCGTGGCCCGCGACGTAGTTGGAGCCGATACGGTTAATTTGCTCTCGGCGACGTCTCGCAGCTGGACTACGTCGCGGGTCTGGCTTAATCCCCTTTTCTGCGTCGCGGAAACTCGTCCCGTGTCGTGGCAGCGGCGCAAATTAAACCGGTATAACGTCGGCGCGGGGTCTCCGGGCGCGATCACGCGCCGCGCCGCGTATGCAAATTTTATTCAAGAAACCCGTGTCCCTCCGAAGGAAAGGATTCGCGTCGGGGAGAAGACGCGGTGAATGTTTTATTTCGCCCCGGCACCGAGAACGACGCTTCCGGCGCGCGACGTCGCGTCGGGGCTTGCACGGGACACGTCCTGCAAAGCGTGTCTAATGGGGTCACGCATTGGCACCGGTTATTTTATTTATTTACGCGAGCCGCGGGTCCGTCTCCGGCGGCAGTGGCACTACGTTCTCCAGGCCGGAGTGTCCGATTTCTCTCGAATTCTTTTACGTCCAGAGGCCTTCCGGTTTCCGCGTCCTCGGGCGACCCTCTTTAAACATTCAGCCGAAGCGATCTGAGAGGCCGGCCTTCCCTCTAGATTGAAATTTTCCATGTGGACCACGGAGGAGTAGTACTCGTCTTTGGAACCGGCGGGCCAGCTCCTGCGATCCCGTTCCTTTTCCGGTTAATATTTCAACGTAGCGACCGTCGCGGTGCTCCGTAGGCGACTCTTAAATCTGCGACCTTTCTCCCGTATACACTTTGACTCATTTCTATTTGATAAAGGCGGCATGAAAATTGCACCGCTCCTCCCTCGCCACCGGTTTTTCTATGTAATGCACCCGGCGTCGAGTTCGTTCGATCGTTTGTCCTCTCGTTAGGACAACCACTTCGTGCTCGGTGGCAGTGAAACGCGAACAATTAACCGAGGGGGACCAAGGCAACGAGCGCGCGCGCACAGGACTAGTTAGATGAAAGTGGAAAATCCGTGAGTATCGCGCGTCGGTATCGTGTCGCGGCAGACGGGCCGCGAGAGAATTAGAGGAACGGGATTCGCGTGATCATAATAGAGCCCGTGGAACGAGTGCACTCATGCAACATGATAATCCCTGCCGCCTCGTCGTTATGGGCAATATCAGCTTGAATCCAGGCCGGTGGATGAGCTGCTGAAAGAATGCGCCATGAATTGTTAACTCCATCACCTCGTGTCCGCGCCGTATTTTAATGTAAAATTCATGGCAACTTCGATATCCTCGGATCGAATTCAAATCCCAATTACGAACAGCATCGCGACAGAGTCACCCTTTATACGAGTCGACTGATCCAATTGTACGGTACGTCTAAAATCGCGGGAACGTAAGATTGAGTTAGAGTAGTGTGAGTGGTGCAAAAAAATTGTCAAGTGGGTTCACAATTAAAAACCGGTCGTGGAATGATCCGGCGAAGGCCAGAAGCCAGCAGGTGATGGTCAGCTGAATAATTGTAGAGGACTAAGCGAGCGAGAGGCACAAAAGGGCGATTGAACGAAGAGCAAGAGTGAAAGAGCGAGGGAGATAGGAGGAGAGAAAGAGAGAGTGAGAGAGGAGGAGAGGAGATGGATCGGAGTACAGCGTCATTTAGCAGACGACGCGTATAATGGGGGAAACGAGCGAAACCCGGGTATAAGCTATGCTCGTTCGGGAATGGCCGCGCGCAACGCGATAATTCTATTTGCCGTACGATTATGAGAGTATCTACCTCGAACCAGACTCTGCCGCTCTCGTATTTCGCTCTCGTATTTCCTACCCGGGATCAAAGCGGATGTGAGACCGCTCGCGGACAGAAGCCCGATAATAATTATTTGTCCGACACGTTGCGATACGCTCGTTATCCACCCCTCACCCCCCTTTTAACATTCCCTGTCATTGTTTTCCTTTTTGCCAATTTTTTCTTCGTCCGTCGGCGGCGATCAACCGATTATCGACGAGCCACCGGGGGTGCGACCATCCCCTACGATCCCGTTTCAAAGAACCGACGTCCTTTTTTTTTCCTCTCTTCGCAGGTTTTTTTGTTTTATAGTTTTGTGCACCGTTAAATCAATGCACGAATTTTTCTTTTACAGGAGCGATNCCCTCTCTTCGCAGGTTTTTTTGTTTTATAATTTTGTGCACCGTTAAATCAATGCACGAGTTTTTCTTTTACAGGATCGACTGACAAGAGATTTATAAAACGTTAAATCAGAGAATATTATATTAATTGCTCTCGTTTTTTTCCCCGCGAATNTTGACAAGAAATTTATAAAACGTTAAATCAGAGAATATTATATTAATTGCTCTCGTTTTTTTCCCCCGCGAATTTATTGAACCGAACGTTCCCTTTTTTCGATTACAGGTTTTGCGTGGGCGATCGGTTTTATCTGTGCGAGAACAAAATCCTGTGCGAATACGACTACGAGGAGAGGATCTTGTTCGCCAGTATGCAAGTACCAACACCCGCCTCGCTGGCGTACATCAAAAGGCAACTGCCGCCGACGCCGGCACCGCCTGGCCAGAACATGCATCCGGGTCACAATCCGTTGCAACCTCATCAGGGACTCGGCCAGTCGGTGGGTCAACATAATCACGTGTCGAACGTAAGTTAAAGAGAGAATCCGTTATACCTGACTATTGTTCCACGCACCCGATACTTTCGGCCACAGACAGACAATACTACTTTGATAGGAAAGCAATTTGCATTTAAAGAAATTGTAGAACCTAATCATTTGCAAAAATGATTTATTTATCATGATTATTATTCGTTAAAAAATTGTGCAAATGCTATCAATACTTTCGGTCGCAGATAGAATCAGTAGTACTTCGATAGGAAAAAGATTTAATCATTTCCGAAAATGATTTATTTATCATAATTATAATGGGGATAATTGTTCGTTAAAAAATTGTGCAAATGTCGATACTTTCGATCACAGATAAACTCCAACACTACTTTCATTGGAAAATAATTTGCATTAAAAAAAATTGTAAGATTCAATCATTTCCTGATTTATTTATCATGATTGTGGGGATGGTTGCCCATTAAAATCTTGTGCAAGTTGGCACAGTGGGCGTGAGATCGAATTTTATTCAGAAGTTTGATCTTGTGGGCGTAGGGTCAAATGTCGGGGAGCACACCGATGGTGAACGGGACGAGCATAGGGGTAGGCGGTGGTACTAGAGCTCCAGGTGACATGAACAACAACGGGCTGTCGGGTCCGGCTATAGGACCGATGAAACCGCCACCCATGTCTATGCAGGCGCCGACCAGCTGAGACGAGGTGTCGCCCCCATTGAAGAAGCTCAGATGTCTCAGCGGTTATTGAGGCTGTTCAGGCTCGCCGACGAGACGAATCGGGGAGGGAGAGGAGCGAGCATGGGACGAGGCGCGAAAACGTCGTAACGAAGTGAACCCGAGGAACGGACGAGCAACCGGACGGACAGATACGTAACGTGTGATGGGAGGACCGGGTACGGATGTTCGGTAACGATTACGATAAAAAAAAAAAGAGAACAGGATGGAGGCGAGAAGTAAGTCGCCTCCGTGAAAGATCTCGAGGACACTTCCGGGCGATCGATCGTTTTCCGGAGAACTTTCGCCGAGAGATCGGGAATAATCACTGTGATCGCGAATTATAATATGAATAAATTTATCGGGAAGATAGTGGACCGCACGGGACGCGAACGTATACGCCGAACCGCGTGTACGGGTGGGACACGTTTCACGCACGTCTTGTAATATACGGTACGACATGTAACACGATAAAGAATAGGGGATTTTATGTAAGATACGTTTCCGTGGATGAGGAACGATTTAGAGATGGGAGCGAGTGTGGGTGAAAGGGATGAGCGCATGTGGCAGAGTTCTCTTGTAAATATCTGTGTACCGTCGACTCTGCGACGCACCGAAAGACTATCAGTATACGCAGACCAATCGATGAATTTCCATGATGGTTACTCGCGATTCGTCGGCATTCGACGCATTAGCAGCTGATCGTGGAGGCGAATATTGGACATCGTGGAGAGGTGAGAGAGAGAGAGAGAGAGAGAGAGAGAGAGAGAGAGCCGTCACGGTGAAAATTTATTAAGTAAGTTACCGTTTGTTTGTTTGTTTTTTATTTCCAATTCTATCGACAGCCGCTCGATCGGAGAGATAACCAAAGGTTGGAAGCCGCGGCGTTTAATTGTCGGAGTCTCGCAAACGGCGCGAATGCGACGAATCGAAACGTTTCCAAAATCTCGGTATACGAGGCGTAGCTCAAAGCGTACACACGATGGCTGATACCAAAGATTAACGATATAAGTTTCGATGTGTCCCACGGGAGCAAATCGAACGTCTCGGATTTCGAATTACTCCTCGATCACATTCAACAACGACAGTATATATATATATATTTTGTTCGAAAAACCGCGTGTGCATCTACCGATCGAACGTTTGCGAACCGCGGGACCGAATCGTGGGCTTTACGCTTTAACGCCAAAAGATGAGCGCGGAAACAGACGGAGCGAAGAGGAAGAAGCGAAGAACGGTATAAAGTGAAAAGGTCGACGTCGATACCAAAAGATGGTTGAAACAAAATCCGATAAACCGTTGCGTGCGCTGATAAACGATCCGTTTTCGGAATTTCGCTGAATCCATAGACGAGGCGCGAGTGTGAAAAGTTCGTCTGATCGTCGTGAACGAACGAAAATTTCTTTCCCCTTTCTCTCTTTGATACCGACGGAAAAAGCATCCACGTTACCTTTCGATCAGACTATTATCTCCACCCACGAATCGCGGGTCGACCCGGAATTCGTGATTCTATAACACAGAATTCGAAGCTTAACGAATCCGATTAAGTACAAAAAATAAATTACGCGAAGAGTACGCAGTGGTAGAAGCTGTATACAGGAGAGAGGAAGAGAAAGGATACGAGTGACACATGCATGTATACACACGTGGAACAGAAACACGGATACAACCTACACACACACAAACAAACGTACACACACTTTCCTCCTCGTTTTTTTATCCATCTGTATATAAATATCATTTATTAGCGCACTATTAATATATTTACCGCCTCTATAGGGGCTCCCATTACTACCGAGAAAATATAACATTCTTATAAATACAACCACGGAAAGTCTTGGCGTGTCTTCATTCTATCTTTCATCTGAGACTGAAACATCATGCGTTCTTCATTCCTCTATTCTTTTTCCCTTTGTTTTTTTCGGCGACCCGTTTCGTTGTTTAATAATGAAATGATGGCAGGCGATATGAGATCCACTGATTTGTGGAGGTGGTATTGTTGAGCAGCGGGTAGGACCGAGTCCGGGACACCGACCGACCGGCCGAGGTAGGGAGGGAATTGGAAAGGGGGTTGAGGGTGAAACAGTCGGGGGAGAGGCAACGCGATTTCCCTAATGCCTTCCAGCCCACGGAGTTGAATGTTATTATGCACGGTGAAGACTTTATAATAGGACGTTGAAACTCTTTAAAACTCGCGGAGAGCGGATCCTCTAACCCCCTTCGTTTCGCGATGCGTTGCCCTCGAAAAGAAGGGCTCATCGCTCCTCGCTCGACACTCCAATGATTTCCCTCGTTGCACCCCAAAAAACGAGAGGACCGTTCCAATTGTTCCTGACCCTTTCAACCTCTATACAACATTTTTTTGGTTCCTCATTTTTAATTCCGACGATACGCTCAAAATTATTAATTAAAAAGAAAGAGAAAGACGTATAGTATTTTTTATATTCTTGTCTGGCCTTAAGAAGTATCGAATTATTTAGTCGAGTTTATTAGTTAATCGATCAGGAAGCGTAGCCAGATGACGCGATTCTCGATCGTCCGGCCTCGCCACAAGTTGCATTAATCACGGCGAAGCCGCGAGCGCGGGGGTGGCCGGAGCGGGCTGGCAGGGAGGGTGGAATCGGGTAGGGGAAAGAAAAGCAGAACCCCTTAAAATAATCTAGGCCGAAATGAAATCAGCCAAGGCAATTTCCAGCCCCCGTAGCCAACGGTGATGTTAACAACGCCGCCGGTTTTATCCATCTACCCCCGGTGGCGTCCCTGATTCGAGGCGCGGTGCAACCGACAAATGACGACGCGGCAACCCCCCTCGCAGCGGCCCACGGAATTAAAGATCCCGAGATAAGGGTGTCATCCTTCGCTATGCATTATGTGTTCGGCAAAAAGCTCGCCCCCCGGCTATCCTGACGCTCCGCGTCTCGTTCTCCGACCCCCTTCTTCCTGCTCACTCCGTCCGTCTTCTCTCTCCCTCGGCCCCTACGCTCCGTCTTTCCCCTCAACGTAGTCGGACCTCTTCGTTGTCTCTATTTCGCCGCAAAGAAAGCTACAATTAATCTCCCTCGTACGTTCCCCCGTCCCTTTATCTGATGCCACCAGCGTGAAGACATCGCACAATTTTCGTAACGCGTGTCGAATCGTTTTATTTCCGACACGAATCAAATTGCGGTGAAGTGAACGCGATGTCCAAAATTCTGGTAAGTTATTAATTAATATTACATACTGCGCTCGGTGAACACGATTTAGAAGTAGCGTTTGCATGTTTACTCTTAAGAACGTCGAAGTGTCACGTATAAGGGGGTGGCTCGAGGACCGGCCTGGAGGACGGCACCCCTTTGAAGCGACTGCGTAAAGTTACTCGCGGGGGCAAAGAGATGCACGGGAGCGCGCCGCGTTATGATCCGGACATCCTTTTTGGTCGTAGCGAATAAAACGTTCGACCGGCGCGAGCACTGCTCGTATTTCAGGTTTTATCGCTCGAAAACGGGGAGGGTGGGCGCGGTGGCCGTTGTGCTCGACAAACCGTGCACCCAAAACCCGACGTACGTATACGCGGTTCAAAGGAAAACGACCGATGACTCGCGTCTTTCCTTCCTGGCGAACAAGTCGCAGTACTCGAGAATATCAATCATTAAACCGAACAATTTTTGAATATTTTAATTACACAACTCTGGCTTTAATTACGCCCGTAACCCAAATAGATTTCAGCACTTTTAAAGTAAACTCGTGACATTCATCCTCTTTTTTATTGGTAAATCCAGAAGCGTGAGTCACTTTTATTGATTTATTGGGTATACAGTAAATCCCAAAAGTGTATGTACATGCAAAATGAAATTTTCCTTGGGTTGATTACCATAAGAATACATGCAACTTCCAAATCACTATGATTTTTCAAAAAATACATGAATTTATTTACAATTTTATAGCTAGCTTTTTCATAGTAATAGAAACCTATAATAAATTCCACATGCTAGCATCGCGTAAGTGTATCGCCCATATATCCTTGAAAGCTTTCATAGCAAAATCGCATAAGTAACGCGAGAAGAATGAGTTACATATTCGGAAGGTGGGGATATCGAGGTAATATCGGATCGAACAGGAGCGTGCGGTGAGTATGACTTCCGCTGGTCGAAATCGCGGCCGCTTTATCCCGGTGTATTGTCGGCGCGCATCCTAAAGCAATCACACGGGCGGCTGGCCAACCCACCATTACACGATATACTGCTTTAACTTCGGACGGAGGAGCGGCAGCGGCGGTGGCGGCGGCGTCGCGCCGCATCGCGAAAACGTTACGTATAGGGTGTACCGAAGGAAATAACCGTCATCTGTATTCGCGATAACATCGTAATTGAATGCGGTTGACGGGGATTTGCTGTACGGCGAGCGGCCACGAGGCCCATAACCGTTCCCTTTTACCTCGGCTGCCTTCACCCTCCGTCATCCCCATCTTTTTTTTTTCTCCCCGCGATCGTTTCTCTCTTCGTCCAAGCTTTCTTTCCTCGCTCTCTCTCTCTTCCCCCCGCTTTCCCTTCCGCAGGGTCTTTCTCCTTCTTCGTTCTGTCTTTGCCGTTCCTCTCTTTTTCGCGAGTTCTATCTCGCAAGGGTATTAATCATATCGAGGTGCGGAAAAATCTACTTCGGCCGACGTTTCGAGCGTGTCACGTACGCACACAGCCACGGCCGGCCGCGCGACGGCTTTCACCGCGGGGACCGGCGAGGGAGACTCTGAATGGCGATACGAAGATAGCAAACGTAGGAAAGGAAGTTTACGAGGGGTGTTTTCGTGAAAAGCGGTTCTACATGCTCGTCGTGTAGAGACGAAAGTGGACCAGCCGGTTGGCGGCGGCGACAAAAGAAGTCGCTGAACTGTCGCGTAGCGCGGCACGCGCGCGCTCGTCCCCCGGCGAGCGGGAAAAGTGCGTCGCGACGAAAGTGCGGGAGCATCTCGATTTCAATTAGTCCCAACCCTCTCGCTCCTTGCTCACCCCTCCGGTGTATCTGCCCATTTAATATCGCGGCGGACCGTTCCCGTGGATACGCAAGCGCGCGCTCGCATCGTTGCGAGCCAGCACGAAGGAGAGTGCGGCCTCGTCAGGGTGTATCGGAGTGTAAAAAATCAATTAACAGGAAATAAAAACGCACTTGCTAGAGATAGAGGGGATTGTTCGGGTGCGACGATATCGCGTTATCGATACCCGCGCACTGTACGGGGGCCGCTAAACGACGACGCGCGCGGCGCAAGGAGGACGAGTCGCGGGGCTATCGAAGTAATAAACGGAATGTTTGCGGCCGGTTCCGCGGGGCCGATGATGGCTTTCGGAATAGATCCGGTCAGCGCGTCCGGCGATCGCCCTGATGGGAAATACTTGTTTTCTGGCCACTGTCACGAAACCTGATTGGCGCATGACCGCCGGATTTCGCGCTCTATTAATGGCCGTGCTTCGCCCATTCCATCTTTCTCTCCTCACAGATTGACCTTCCCTCTGCCTTTCTCCTTCTGGCCATTGTTCGTTTTCCTTCGCACCATGGTTCGTTTTCTTCGCACGAAGAAATTATTTGAATACAATCATGATTGTCTTAATAAAAGTTTCTTCTTTGATCCGATCATCCCTTGTACCTCGTATTTTAATCATCGCTTCAGAATAACTGAGTACATCAATTATGCTAGAAGACAAGCTAACGGCGCAGAGTCGCAAATATTAATCAGGCTTATTACGATTCTCTCGAATCACGATTCGCTGATATCTTCTTGCTAAATATACGCGTGATATATTATTCGTCGGTTAAGCGACAGGAGAGCAAATAATTTGGCGGTACATCCCACGGAACAGAAGATAGAAAGAGAGAGAGAGACGGAGAGATCGATAAATTGTATTACACAAATAACGATCGCCCGCGGCGTCGATGTTATCCCGCAATACGTTAGAATGAACTATCTTGCGGCGAATCACGGATGATACCGGTGATCTGTGGCGCCTTGCCCCGGCCAAGTTGTTCCGTTGCGTTGCCAGGAATTATAGGTTCCGACACTTTTCCACGGAAAGAAACGCGCTTGGAAATGGATCGCAACGATACGTTTCTTCGACGCTCCAAATACCACAGTTGTACTCTGACCTTTTTACCAGAGACATCTTAATGCCAAAACAAACTTCTCGCCAAAATGGTAAATAAATGGCAAATTCAATGCAAATTAAATGATTCATGATTGATACAAGTAGTAATTTATCGAAAAATTATTGTTTCAGTAGTTAGAAATTGTGGGAGTGGTGTCTATCAGTGTGAAACTCGTCGAAGACAATAATCGGGCGTAAGCAGGGCATTAAGGGCGAGTTAGTCGTCCGTAAGCCCCGAAGTACGAATTAGCGAGCGGCCATCGTAGTCGGGCGAGTTTGGTACGATGTGGTGGCAGTTCCGTGGGCCCTTAATCGGCGAAGATACGAACGCAGAGGCGTGAGAATGACCCTCGGCGTTGAACTAAGAATATTACCGCCGGGAGAACACTCCAAATGTACATACTAATTGCGCAGCCGATACTAACTGCCGCGATATTTCAGTTTCATGCGACAACGGTCACGTTCCGCGCTAATAAAGGGTTGGATTTAGATACGGAGACTGAGTTACNACGATTCTCTCGAATCACGATTCGCTGATATCTTCTTGCTAAATATACGCGTGATATATTATTCGTCGGTTAAGCGACAGGAGAGCAAATAATTTGGCGGTACATCCCACGGAACAGAAGATAGAAAGAGAGAGAGACGGAGAGATCGATAAATTGTATTACACAAATAACGATCGCCCGCGGCGTCGATGTTATCCCGCAATACGTTAGAATGAACTATCTTGCGGCGAATCACGGATGATACCGGTGATCTGTGGCGCCTTGCCCCGGCCAAGTTGTTCCGTTGCGTTGCCAGGAATTATAGGTTCCGACACTTTTCCACGGAAAGAAACGCGCTTGGAAATGGATCGCAACGATACGTTTCTTCGACGCTCCAAATACCACAGTTGTACTCTGACCTTTTTACCAGAGACATCTTAATGCCAAAACAAACTTCTCGCCAAAATGGTAAATAAATGGCAAATTCAATGCAAATTAAATGATTCATGATTGATACAAGTAGTAATTTATCGAAAAATTATTGTTTCAGTAGTTAGAAATTGTGGGAGTGGTGTCTATCAGTGTGAAACTCGTCGAAGACAATAATCGGGCGTAAGCAGGGCATTAAGGGCGAGTTAGTCGTCCGTAAGCCCCGAAGTACGAATTAGCGAGCGGCCATCGTAGTCGGGCGAGTTTGGTACGATGTGGTGGCAGTTCCGTGGGCCCTTAATCGGCGAAGATACGAACGCAGAGGCGTGAGAATGACCCTCGGCGTTGAACTAAGAATATTACCGCCGGGAGAACACTCCAAATGTACATACTAATTGCGCAGCCGATACTAACTGCCGCGATATTTCAGTTTCATGCGACAACGGTCACGTTCCGCGCTAATAAAGGGTTGGATTTAGATACGGAGACTGAGTTACGTCGTCCGCGGTCAAAATTTCGAAAAGGATCGCTCCGGGAACGAATAGCAATTCGAATGATAATTAACGAGCGCGGAAGAGTTTTTTTTTTATCGGAGGATTCGATGAGAAGTTGACCGCTCACTGATTAGCATTAAGAACCGAAGGTAAACGGTGAAGCGCGTCGATATTTCAAGTTTAATAGCAGTCACGTTTACGCAAGTAATGGGACAGCACCGGTGTGGACACAGCGATTAAAGTATGTCCCAGGGAAAAGTGGTACATGCTAATTAGTCGACGATACGTAGCTGGAGCGCGCGGTCGATGCTAACTACCTCGATATTCCAAATTTAGGGGACAGGAGTTTCGTTTGCGCAATCAATAGAGCGCGCGGCGTAAAACGAGCGCGCGAATCCAGCGCGTCGCGATGCGGTGCCGCGATTGAAGAGTGCGGCCCGCCGAAAATTGGAAATATTCAACGAGAAAAGCGGCGACGATATTTCCATTATCGTCCGTTCGCGACACTTCAACGCCCCGCTCCCGGTGGTTTCGCGCGTATTGCTTGGAAATATTCGGACCAAGTGAGTCTATTAAACCGCGCGCTCCCGTCGAATGGCACCGGAGAAATTAGCAGTTTTCCCCTTGTCCCCGGCGGCGGCGGCCGCTGAATGAGAAACCGGTTGACAGGCCGTCGCTTTTCGAAAAAAAGAAAACAGTCCGCAAGGAACAATTTACGCGTGGCATCGCGTGAATCGAATACATCTCCGAGGCCGTGTGTCTTGCTCGCTTGTGCCCGCTAAAGAAGAATATACACATGCACTCCAGGCCGTCTCGTTTAAGCGGAGCTGTTTAACGGGTTCTGATGCTGAAACGCGCTGTCGAGAATAGAAAATCTGTAATTACCACGTCCTCGTGCAGATGTAATTCGCGCTAATTAACTTGGAAGGCATTTTTTTCACCTGTCGCCGCCTCTCGCCGTTTCGCAGCCGCGGTCGCGACGACGACGCGGCGGCGGCGGCGGCGGCGTTCGTTCGTTCGTTCGGATCACGTTCACCGCGCGAGGTTTTCCTTTTTCGCCGGGGCTCGCGCGCATTACTCCTGTAATTGGGTATACGCGTTGCCTAATCGAACGAACGCCTGACCTAACCACCCGTTCGTCGTGCGTGGAAAACGAGCGGCTCGCCTCGTTAATAAGACGATTCTCTCGTCGAAAATCGTGGCTCCGACCCAAATAATAGAGAACTTTCCCTCGCGCCGTTCTCCCTCCGCCTCTTTCTTCCGTTCCTTCCATTCGTTCTCGTTTCCCTCCTCCTCCTCGACGGGTTCTACTCCTCGCTCTTCTACCCTCGCCGTCCGTGCCGTAAGCCCGACGGGGATCGTTCACGATTTTACGAGGGACTAGAGTCGAGTATCGGTGGGCAATTATCCGCGAAACAAACAGGTCCGCGAGGGAAAGTCTAACGACTGCCGGGGTCTTCCCGGCGATTACCTCAAAGCAAACCGCCTAACAAGACATTGTTCCGAATAGCTTAGCCATTCTACCCCGGCGCGGTCCTTTTCCACCCTCACACCCACTCCACCGGAACCTCTTCCCACGTAGAAGAACCACCGCATCCAGCGCGGGACGACCGAACCCGGCCAGCAGTTAACAACCCTGGTCTGGCGACGGTCGTTAGCAACCGACCTCGTGCGCCACCGCCGTTCAAACCACCCCCGCACCTCGCCGCCTCGTCCTCCACCTCCTCCTCATCCTCCTCCTCCTCGTGCGCTGCACCGCTTCCTAATTCAAATCCGTGCTCCGTTATCCGGCGCCCGCTTGTGCGGACGCTGATGAGCGTGCGAGAAACGTCCGCGGCATCATGGAAACGGTCCGTTAATAGTCCGCCCCCCTACCCCGACCTCATCGTCGAAGCTTAAACGTCCGGTCTCGCACACGTCGCGTTCTTTATTGTATATTGGATTCGTCCTATTGTCGAATTACTCTCTTCCGTCGGAGGATTTATGAGCTCGTGGACTCAAATGTACGATGTATTCGAGCGACTCTTAAGTTTCATCTTTCCTCTTTATACGGATCAGAATTAATTTGATCAACTGTCCACTTGTTAAAAATTATAGTATTTGTTGGTGGGACAAATGAATTTTAGTGGCGATCGATCGATTTTGAGAATAGACTGTAGAAGGGATAAAAAATATGATTTCTTCACGGTGTCATATTTTGGAAGCAAATCTGGAATACCATTTCGTGTAGACTTCAAATACAGCTGCATTCGAATGTACTCTTAAGTTTCATCTTTTCTCTTTATTCGGATTAAAATTAATTTGATCAAATGTTCAATTGTCAAAAATTATAGCATTTATTGAGGATGCAAATTAATTTTAGTAGTGATCGATCAATTTTGAGAATAGATTTTAGAAGGAATAAAAAATAAGATTCCTTGATAGTGTCATACTTTGGAAGCAAATCTGAAGTACCATTTCGTGTAGACTTCAAATACAGGTGCATTCGAATGAACTCTTAAGTTTTATCTTTCCTCTTTATCCGGATTAAAATTCATTTGATCAATCGTCCAATTGTTAAAAATTATAGCATTTATTGGTGATAGGATTTAAATTCAGTAGCGATCGATCGATTTTGAGAATTTAGAACGGAAAAAAATAAGATTCCTTCACGATGTCATATTTTAGAAGCGAATCTGGAGTACCATTTCGTCTATAAGGCTCGTTCTCGATAAGAGGAGGAGAGCGGAGAGAAGCAGCGGCGGCGACCGGTAGCTAGGCTACTTTAAAAAAGTTCTTTCGAGTATATTCGCGCGTTAACGGCATTATCGCCACCGCGATAAAATCCCTCGGGTGATAATATATTCCAGCAGCCGAGGTCGGGAAAAAAATACAGATTAAGGTATACCTAAGCACGGATTTAATGCTTATTTATACGCCGCTAAGCACCGGAATTACCGGCGTATTACGATCCTCTAGCAGTCGCGCGAACTTTTTCCCTCGGCTTCATCCGTTCTCAATCTCTGCTGTCTGAATTAGCGAGCACGATTAATTTTGATAATTCCCAGATGCTGCGCACCCATAAAAACCTGTTAGAGAGATCTCGGCCGATCTGTAGAAGACGTACGTACGAGTCTACCTCGTCCGAAGACATACGTACCGATAGTTTTCACGATTCCGCTCGTTAATGACATTTTCGACGGTGGAAACGCGAAAACGAATCGGTTTACGAGGCCGTCCGGCTCGAACGATCGGGATTTACCGCCCGACTCCTGTTCATCCCGGGCCAACTTTTCCGTCGCTCGTTTCACTCGGTCGCGGGTCGTGTTTTAAGCATTTGATCACCGGCCATGCAGGCCCGTAACGCGTTCAACGAGCCACCACCGTCGCTGTTCGTTAGTAGCTGGAAGAGAAACTTCGCACGCGATTCGAGCCACCCACGCCGACGGACTTGCGATACTTTGTTACTGCGCCGTTAATTTTAACGTCTCGTACGTGACACCGATTTTCGCGATCCCCACCGTCGCCCGAAACGTGTGCGCCGATTTTATTCCGTTCCGGTGACTGTGCGAGTGGACGAGCAAAGAAAGAAATAGGGTCAACTTTACTTTTGCAAAACGGAGGTAGTAGTTTTTGGTTGAGGGGGAGTGAGATCAGCGATCGGTCGAACGAAAATCGGGACGCGAACACGTAATTACCCGTTCTCCTTAGCGTAATCGGGAAGACGATCGCCTATCTCGTGGCTCGATTCGGCGTCGTTAAAGGGAATGCTTTCACGCCACCCTTGGGAACGGCACGCCGGAGACATTATCACCGGTAGGCCTACGGAATTAATATGAGGGCGCCGCCTGTTCCCTCCCCAGGCTCTGGGCTCACGATACACCGAAAGTTTCCAGTTTTAAATGACCGCGGAGTAATCGAAGATCACGGGGGACGATAGGGGTGGGCCGCCGGGCGAAGAAGCAATTTCGTTGAAATTGACGTCTGAACAATTTCCAAATCCAATTTGATGCTTAACTTGATCGCGCTAATTAAATTGCTCGCTGTCATGTTTGCATTTGGCAATCGCACGCAAACAAGCATTAATTTCGTGAATATTAATGTGTAACCGACCTTCAAATCCAATTTCACGCTTAATTTTAGTGGTATTAAAATCGCGTAATGTTATTTTGCGATAGAGGCCGAAATAGAAATTGCTGATCCGGCCTATCGCTATCGTTCCTAGATAAACGCCCGCGGACCGCGTGTACGCGCGCGTCGCCCCGCCAATTATGAGGGGTGTCATAATGTTTCTCACGAAAATCCAATTTGGCCGAAAAGCTGGCCGATACCGCGTTCCGATATTGCGACCCTCGTTAATACCCGCGACTCTCTTCCGTCACTTTAATAGTAGATGTCGCCGGGGAAAATCAATTTGTTCCAATTTGCCTGATTCCCTCTCACGTCGCGGCCGCGATTTCGAGGGCGAACGAAACGCGCTCGACGCCTACCTCGATCTTAACGGAGGAAAACGCCTTTCCCGCGACGACGACGCGACGGTAAACGCGCGTTAATCATTTTTACTCCGTTGCATTGCGTTTACTCCGTCGCCGTCATCGTCGTTATAATTTTTATTGGCTTCTGAGCGCCGACAATATCCGTTTCGAACGCGCCGGCAAAATGAATCGCGATATTTGCCAGCTAGATTGGCGGGCATATTTTCGAGCTCCGAGCCGATCGATCGGGACGCCAATAACGAACATTTTTACGAAAACAGGGCCGAAGCGAGGGGGCGGGCGTGGCGGTAGGGGGGAAAAATAAAGAAAGGCGGGGAGGGAGAATGATTGATTGATTGATTGGTATTGATATTCCTCGGTGCTCCTTGAAGTTCCGTAATTAAGAGAATCCGCGATTGTACGCAAATATTTCTGAAGAATCGCACGAATCGAGGGTAGTCACAAATTACCTGAAAGAGTACGTAATTGTTTCCGATTGTGCTGGGAATAAAGGATTCGAGTCTGGATACGACTGCTCCGTTAATTGAATTATTCAAGTGACCAATAGATTCTTTTTCCACCGACTAATGAATCTTCGATACCAGACTGAAGTGCCGTGACCCAGTTTCCTTAATATATCGCGTCGATAACAAATAAATAAATTCCCCGTTGCTCCGCTCATATCCAGATCTTATTTGGGTCATTGATCGTTTTCGAACAGTAGCTATCCGTTAATTAAAGGAACGGCCGCGGTAATAAACGGCAGCGGGACTAAATCGCGGGTGAAAAAATCGGCGGCGGCCGGATCGGTGGGATCGGGGAAACGTGGGGCAGGTCGATTAGGTCGGTATAGGCCTCCGGGCGGCAGTGAACCGATCGAAAAAGGGCGCCGCGTCGCGTAACAACGGCCGTGTGCTATGTCAGGTCCACGGAGTGAAGTAAAATGGACTTGAAGGGTTATGGCCAGCCATCCGTGGGCTTATGGGCTGATCGCGACCGATAGAATCAGCGTTCTGCCTCCGTGCTTTTGCTCATAATCACTTTTCGATTAATTAAATTTTACGCTCTCTGTCGTCGATAAACATTAAATTTAACGGGCCCGCTCCTGCCATGCCGTTACTACTCGTTACAGTCTATAAGCGCGTCCGCCGTCTCTCGAAGCGCGTAACGCGTGCGCGCACACACGCACAGTGAGTGTGCGAGTATACACGCGTTCGATTTTGGTAGCGTCCATCGGTTTTTATTTCGTCTACCTTTACGTTCTCGTTTTTTTAGAATCCTATCTAATAACTTCCCCTGTGTATCTTGTTCGCGCGATATCAATTTTGATCGGGCACGAGGGGCGACGAGGGGACCTGCAGGAGGAGGGGAGACTCGCGCGCGAGCGGATCGCGAATACTTTCGGAGATGAAACGGAACGACGACGGCCGAATCACGGACGGAGGACGAGTGTTAATTGGATCGAGCGTCTGCAAGAATATCGGTTCAATTAAGAATGGTAAGTGGCTCCCCGTTAATTTAAATTCCTCGGAGGCCCCGGCCCGTTTCCTTTGGTCCGCGACGCGACGCGGCCTCTCATAAATATGCGCTCGATAGTTAACCTTTTTCTCGTCGCTTTCGTCATTCATGAGCCTTCGAGCATCGAAGAAATCGAGCGGATAAAAGAAGTGGAAGGGGGCCAGGGGACCCGATCGACTCGTTTCCTCTTTGTTTTTCCCGTTTTCGCTCTTTACCCGGACTCGACGAGACCAGCGAAATCATTGTACTCGGGACCGGGGCAAAATCGTGAAACACAGACAGCTATTCCGGAGTCTCGGGTATCCGTGGCGCGGCGCGGGGCTAAATCTGGCGAAGGCGGTAATTAAATTAATTAGCCTCCTCGAGGATGCTAGGATACCGGTCGACCGAGAGAGAGAGAGAGAAAGAGAGAAAGAGAGAGCGAGAGCGAAACGGGGGCGGCCGGGGCGGAGGACGGAGCCGGCCTCGCTTCTTTTTCCTTAAAACGGTCTTAATTATCAGGGAATTCTGCCCGTTGGTTCGGCTCTCCCCTTTCCCCCTCCCGCCCCTACTTTTCATCCCCCTTTTTTTCTTTCCTCTCTCGCTCTCTCCCGCTATTCCCGTCCCCGTCTCGCTGCAAGCTTCCCAGCGAGTTCCTCTTTGTCCGTGGCTCACACTTCCTGTCTCGATCTTTCTTCCGGCTATTTATTAAGTTTTTACTTATGGCGGCGACCGTACAACAATCGTCCCGCTCGGCCGGCCGGTCAATCGGATTTGCGCGCTCTCCAAGGCGGACGAAACTTTTGCCGCGCGCAGCCATGGGACGGCTCGCTTTCCATGAAAGAAGCAAAGCACTCAGGGTAATTAGAAGCGGAATTATATTCCGCCGCGTCCTGTTTCAGTTTATAAACAAGGACTCTTAAATGAGGTTCCCTCGGAAGAGAGGGACGCTTTAATGCCCGAACGCCGCGCGTTCACGTGTTCTTGATCCACGGTTCTCGTTCCATTCTCCCTCACTCCGCAACCGTTCCCTGCGAATTATTTTTCGCGCAGTGTTTTTTACGTCCCGATCCGTCTCCACAAAAATAATGGCACAAACGAATCTGATATTGTTTACCGTCGTATAATTGACGGATTAAATCGCGCGGAGGGTAGCTCGCGCGCGCAAGATTGTGTGCGTGCGCGCATTGTATTATCTTTATATTATTAATTATAATTTCCGCGGAGTATCGATTATCTGACATCAAATAATCGGCACCGTGCACTGCTAATAATGCCGCGTGCTTGTTGAGTTAATATTCATAAATTAGCGTTACAATAGGGTTTGTTACGTGTACTATAGGCTCGTCGGAAACAATGCTGGACGATTTTAACGGTAAATTTCGATAGGCAAGTCGGCATTTTCCCGGTGAACTTTTAATCTATAAGTGACTCGTAAAATTAATCAAGCGTTTATATTGTTAACGAAGTAATAGAGGTATTTGTCGTTTGCCTAATGAAATTGCCATTTAACCATTCGATTTACGTAGATTCGAATAAATTCGTCGAGAGACCGCGTTAATAAATCGAGAGTGACAATGTATCGGAATATTAAGTGGCCGACCTTTGGCAGTAGAAACGGGCGGCGTGAGTCAGACACGTTCTTCCTAGCATCGATCTCTCGGTTGTTATCGAACACGCGTGCACGCTGAACGATCCCTAGGGAGCCGTAGCTCGATACGGTCGCGGGGGTTCGTCGCGCGACTCCGAAATTAGCGCGAAGCCCCTTCGCGCGGGATCTTCCACGAAGAGGACTCCCAACTTCCTAAGCTCGACCTAAGTTCGTTCCTTCCGCCAACCCATTCGCGATCTTCCCCTTCTCCGTGTTCGCGTTCTGCACGAGGTCGATCCTCGTCCTCCGGCAGACGGTCCCCGCGTCGCGAACAGGCGACGGCGGGCCAAGAGAGCGAGAAGGCTGCACGCGTTTTAGTTTTTAATGATTATTGCATCCCGGCGGCCCGGCCAGGTAGCTAGACATTAGCTCGCGGTCTCCCTTTCGCGCATTTGCATATCTTTTCAGCCGCTAGGAATTGCCTGCCGGCTGCTTTCGCCCGCCCTAACCAGGCTATGTCTACTAGGTATAGCGCGGACGTACTCCAACTTTTAAGCCCTCCGCCGTGTTACCCCTTTCCCACCCCTCGCTCTCTCTCTCTCTCTTTCTCACGTCCACGCGCGCGTCTTCTTCTCCTTCACCCCGTCGACCGTCCCTCTGTCCGTTCCTCCGCTCTTCTCTCTGTCCCACCGCGGCCGTGTCCTCCTTTATGCGCGTGGCAGCCGCGCTTGTAATTTCTCTCTTCCTAGTCTCCCACCACCTCCTCCCGCTTCCTTTAATGGCACTCGGTTTTCGAGTGCTTTAATTAACGTTTTGTCAGGCGTTCTTTAATTAGGCCGCTTTTGAAAAAATCAGTCACCGCCGGGTGCACGGAGCTCTCTCGCCGGGACAGGTCCGATCCCCGGCCCTTCCCCAACCAAGGACCGACGGAACCGGATGTTTGCACTTCCGACCAACTATCGTGGCAAAAAAATTGTTTAACCACGTCTAAATTTTCACTTTCCCGTCCCATTTTCGTACCGAATCTTTGTAGCGAAAGAGATCCCTCTGCCAAAGGATATAAGTACTCTCGCGGCTGGAAGAAATCTCCGTTCGGATCCCGGGCTGAGAGATCGGCGCGCCGGTAACGATTTCCCGGGTGTGTATTGGCCAGGATCGTTTCCTTGGATTCGCGCTGTCGATGGAAACGATTCCTCGCGATGTTGCTTACGCGCCATTAAATTTTCACGCCGAAATTCGCGATTGCCGCTCGCCCTCCTTATCGCCGTAGCGGAGTACGTTCATAACCTCCTCGTATCGAGCGCGGTNCACCCCGTCGACCGTCCCTCTGTCCGTTCCTCCGCTCTTCTCTCTGTCCCACCGCGGCCGTGTCCTCCTTTATGCGCGTGGCAGCCGCGCTTGTAATTTCTCTCTTCCTAGTCTCCCACCACCTCCTCCCGCTTCCTTTAATGGCACTCGGTTTTCGAGTGCTTTAATTAACGTTTTGTCAGGCGTTCTTTAATTAGGCCGCTTTTGAAAAAATCAGTCACCGCCGGGTGCACGGAGCTCTCTCGCCGGGACAGGTCCGATCCCCGGCCCTTCCCCAACCAAGGACCGACGGAACCGGATGTTTGCACTTCCGACCAACTATCGTGGCAAAAAAATTGTTTAACCACGTCTAAATTTTCACTTTCCCGTCCCATTTTCGTACCGAATCTTTGTAGCGAAAGAGATCCCTCTGCCAAAGGATATAAGTACTCTCGCGGCTGGAAGAAATCTCCGTTCGGATCCCGGGCTGAGAGATCGGCGCGCCGGTAACGATTTCCCGGGTGTGTATTGGCCAGGATCGTTTCCTTGGATTCGCGCTGTCGATGGAAACGATTCCTCGCGATGTTGCTTACGCGCCATTAAATTTTCACGCCGAAATTCGCGATTGCCGCTCGCCCTCCTTATCGCCGTAGCGGAGTACGTTCATAACCTCCTCGTATCGAGCGCGGTGTGGTTTACACGTTATTTAGCTGGCACGCCGGCGTAAGATCGTCCCGGCGGAACTATTGTCCGCCGCTCTATTCGTACACGCGAAAACTCGTTCGCGATTCCTTTATTGTTTCTTCTCTACGCCGCGACCGATCGTTGCTAAGCAAAAAAGATTCCTCGTAAACCAAATGATAAAATCGTTCGGCTAAAGGCGAGCGGAGGGGAGAAGTGGGTGAGAAAGCAGAGCGGCGGACAATAGTTGAGCGGCGCCCGGCGAGGACCCCTGTATAGAGATAATATCTGTATTTCATTAACATTATTCTCCGCGGTAGACTCTCTGGTTCGTCTCACTGTGTGCTCCGCTTAGACCCCAACGAGGTAAACGGCTTCTCCGAAGAAGGGACTCGATTGTGCGTTCGAGACCCTTTAACAGACCGGGTGTCTTGTTTGCGATCTTCCGCGGAACTCCGCTTCTCCCTTCCCGTACGCCCCGAGATCCCGTCGCGGCTATAGTCCCGTAATTAGAAACTGATTGCGCGCGGAGTTCCATTTAAATTTCTGCACCCCTCGCCTTGAGGAACGTGCGCCGCCGCCCTCCCTTGAAGTTTGCTCCTTTATTTCAAACGCTGAGCGCTCTATTGTGCCCCGCGAGCGCGCGGCTTCTGGGAATTACGGGATAAATGTGTAACAAGTTTAATTTTATTTATAGATTGATTCCTTTACTGCGACGCGGAACGGAGAACGAGATTACCGTTGCGCGAGTGCTAAGAAATTGCTCCGATTGGAGATAGAATATTATATATATTCTTTTTTCTTGTCGTATAATGGAATATAAAAGGGGATGAAGGAACGAGGGAAAACCATTTGTAGCCAAGAGAGCCGAAAATTCTTAGCGGGAGGATTCGGCGAGGGATTCGCGGCGGGCCGAGGCAAATCCCGCGAAACAACGAGGCTCGCAATGGTCATAGCTTAGCGGCAGATCGTTACGGAACAGAGCCGCGGAATTCAATAGCAACAAACTCCGCCGCGGATATTATTCGGCAGTAAAATTTTATTTCGCATTTATTGGCCGCGTTCGCAAAGCCGGCCGGGGCCCCGGCCGTTCTCTCTCTCTCTCTCTCCGCGGCTCGCGTTTATTTGATAACGACAAATTATTGTTACGAGAAAAAATGGCGGCAGAGCTCCGCTCCGTTGCTCCCCGTTCCACGAGCCTAGCGCAGCCCGTATCGACGGTGGACGCGCGTGAAACGGGACGGAGCGAGTTGGACCGCTGCGACCAGAAGGAGGAAGGGTATAACAGAGAGAGGGTTGGCTTTGGGCCTGAGCCTCTACCGGCTATCGGGCGACGTGTCCGAACGCTAATCTCTCGATATTTTAGCGGATTTATATTTTCACCGGTCGCTGAGCCGCCGCCACCGCTCCGCGGCTCGATCCCCCGAGATATCCGCCCCGGGGAAACGTACGACAGGCATATCATTGCTTCTTCGTGTTCTTCTCGCCGCCGTCGCGTTCCATTATATCGACGTATACGAACAAAAACAGAGATTACCGGTGTTCGTAGGTAATCGTGAACGCGAGTGTGCACTCTTGTTTTTAGCCGGACGTGGACGTCGAGCCGTAATAGGTCTCGTTACATCGCGTCGATCATCGGTCTCCATTATCGAGCAACTGCCACCCCCGCTTGACGCCGCGAATAATCACTGGGCAAGCGTATAGATTGTCGGGCGATATTTTTCCAATTCGCGGCTGGGATTTCACGTGTCAAAAAATGGAGGACGCGCGTACGTGTCTCGCCGGTGTGTCCGGCCGCGCGGAGAAAAGAGACGGGGCGAGGGGCCGGAGGGGTCGCGGGTGTTCTGGCGTTGGCAGCGTGTTAAGTTGTTTCGCGTTATGGTTGTGTTATGGGACATTGGATGCGCGCGATATCCCCGGGCCCAGCAGACCCGGAGGAGAGCGCGGGAGGAGAGAGAGAGAGAGAGAGATCGGTGTGCCTTCGTATAGGCGCGCGGATATATCCTGGCTGCCGATGCTACTCGCTGCACCTGATCCTGGTCGGCTAAATTGATGATATAATCCGCCATAACTCAGGATTACCCGCGGAGTATGTGCCGGCACATGAGGAGGAGCCGCGGCACCCTTCGACTTGCACCGCGAATACCCAGCATCCTGTAACGCGTATCTACTCCCGGAATCCGAATACGTTCTTTCGCATTAACCCGCGAGTCCTCCTCCGCTTCTTGTCAAATAACAAAATTCGATATTGCATATGTATTACATAAGGATGTGTGGGCAATATACTTAAGGATGAATGGGCGATATATTTAAACGACGCTAGCATGTTGAATTTGTTATTATGGATTATTATGTTTTATATTATTAAAGAGCTACCTGTTAAATTTTAAATCAATTCATGGGTGTTTTGAAAAATTATAGTGATTTAAAGTTTGCATGTATTTTACTTTTATGACAATCAGCCTAAAATAGCCAAAAAACCAAGGAAAATTTTACTTTGATCTTGAAAAGAACCCAGAAAAAATGGTGATAAATTCTTGAGAAATCTTCAATTCGAATCGCCGGTGTTTTATGAACAAATTTCATCGTAATGGGTTACATACACAGGTACATACACTTTTGGAATTGACTATACATTCTTAAAGGAAAATCGACCAATTTCCACATGCATCTTTCAAACGATGCTGAAACCTTATCATGGAATTCTATAAAAAAATAACTGTAAATTCCATAAGCCGATTTACAATTTCTGTAAAAGTGTAACAGCTTGTGTATCACGAATTTCGAAAAGAGGAGGTTTCAACGTGATTTTATAAACTTAAGCCAGCGGACGGCAGCCCGTAACATTGTTCCCTCGAAGAGGCGGAACATCCGGCGTTCTCCACAACGCAACGTGTCCAACAGGCTTTTTGATTCTCCCCAGCGACCCGGCGACCGTCTCATGCCTCAACGATTGTGCCGCCGCTATCTCGCGGAGGATCATTGCACCCCTGCGAGCCTCTTAGGTACAGTAAATGGCGACACAAAAGAGGGACTGAATCCATGTCAACTCGAACCGGTGCCGCGCGCCGTTTGCCTCTTGCTGCTCGACTCTCGTCGTCCCGCACACGCCTCTGGCCTGGTGGTATCGCAAAAACCTACTTAAAGCTCGTGTACAATCGAGTATGGCGCTTTAACTACACGACGCGACCCTCGTCGAATGACCGTTTGTCTTATTGTTATCCAACGATCCCTGGGAGGGAGCGGGACAAACGGGGGAGAACGACGGATCCGAGGGGGTCGTATCCAGACGTTCTGCGGGCAACGTTTATGGCATCGACGTGAGTTAAGGTCTCGTTAGTACCGCGGACTGCAATTCCCGTCGAATCGGTGTCCCTCGACGCGAGACGCGGAAAAAAGAAACTTCACCGGAAACTCTATCCCGGGTCGCCTCTCCGGCCTCGTTTGACGGTCGTCTAACTGGTAACCAGTTGTTGCGAGCCGCTAGTAACGGGATTTCGATAATTCTAACTAACGAGCGAATTTTCGATTTCTAATTAGCGTGAGAACGATATCGCCGACTCGACGAACGGGTTCAGAAAAAAGGCAAAAGAGGTGCTAAAAAAATACACGGAATCTCTCGGACGTATGCCACGGACGCTTAAGTCCGGCCATAAATATCGCTCGTTTGCCGGCGCGCGGAGCATGAAGCACGACCAGAAAAAAATCCGTTCCTCAAACACGCGAAATATCGAAATTTACAGCCTTACATAGCGGATGAAGGGAGCGGAGAAGCGGCTTTATCAGATTTGTAGACGCGTACACGCGTAGGAGAATTGTCCGTGGTCTGTACGTTCGCGGCATTTATAGAATTAACCAATTCTGAAATATTTCTGTTTGTCCACCCACAGTTTTCCCTAAATCCCATGTAACGCAGATTACCCCCGCCACGAGAAAAATATCGTACCGCGTTCTTTAGAATCATTTCCATACTTAAATTCGTCTGTTTAAGTTTGGAAATGAAACACGAGGCGAACGACAGATTCGTCGCGCGAACCTTTCTCGCGAGGCTTACGACGTCTCGTTCTCAGTTTTTACGAGGACATTCCGGAGCTGCGGCCTATGATACGCATCTCGCATAATTGCATTCCCATTGTCCTAAAACGAGACGCCCGTCGTGGTCTGGATACGAATCGAATACGGAACGAGTCTCGAAAGGAGCTGCTTTATGACGTACGTCACGGCTCGTTGACAGAGCTTGGTCGATAAGTCGACATCGTGCCGAGACATTCGATAAGTTAATCTGACAACGTGAAAATGAAGCTGGCTTTGCAATTCGCAAATTTCGTTGATCTATAAAGCCCTGGTCTTCCCCGAATTTTCTATTTTCTTGATGTTTTTTAAAATTTGTTTCAGAAGGAATAATTTACTATTCATATAGTAGAATTGAGTATAATGATTGTGTACAAGTTTACTAGAATTCAATTATTATTGATTCAATATTAAATTAATCGATTATTCGATATTAATTATTGAATCAATAATGATTGAATTCTAGTAGACTTGTACACAATAATTATACTCAATTCTTGTACTCATTCATTATACTCAATCATTATACTCAATTCTTGTATTCATTCATAAATATCCAGTCATTGAATTCTAGTAAACTCGTAAAAAAATCCAATATTGATCAATTTTCCAGGTATATTTTTACTGTTTTGTGAAGTGTAGTCAATAAATATTTAGCTGTATTTTATTGGTTGAGGAAAAACGATGACAAAGTTGTTTCGATAATGTTTCTTCAGTTCCGGGGTTTGGTTCGCGGGAAGGTTTCAGCTGCAGCGCCATCGCTGGCACCCTTGCTCGGTATGTTAATTAACGGTATAAGCTCCCAAGCCGCGGGGTCCGTAAGGAGCCCTTTATATAACTAATTAGTACCGTTGGCATTCAAACTATTTACTTCATTTGGCTCGGCTTAGACACGGCTACATCCCGCTTTTATTTCTTCTCCCGCTTCTCCCTCACTCTCTCTCTCTCTCTCTCTTCTATATACATCCCGTGTGGAAGTTATCGCTATTCTTACTTTTTGCCGAACCACCGTTGCTGCCAGAATTATTCGCAAGGACACCTTTGATCCTCGTTAGAGTCTCACAGACGCATTGTCTGTCTTTTCGCGCGCGTCTCCGCTCCGGCCCGAAACGCCGACGCTTTGTCGCTGTTTTCGTTGAAACGTTTTTTCGCTAATCGACGACAACCGGGGCGAGGGAAAAATCTAGCGATCTGCCGCTCCTCTGAATTCCCTTTACAAATTCGTCCGCGCAATTTTCCGCCGAGACAAGCGACACATTTTTGTGTACGCGGATTCGTTTGCCACCGCGGATTGGATATTTGCGAAAGATTAAAATCGCGTTCCCCGGGCTTTAAACTCATCTCCTCCGTCGGGGAAATTAGACCGACAATGGTACCGTGGATGATACATTCGCATCGATTACTTTAAATAAAAAAGAACGAGGTGTCTGCGCAAAAGCGTCGAAATAGAAGCCGGTATACCAAGTTTCATGCATGTTGCATTCTTCCCGGTCAATATTTAATCAAGGACTGAAATCAGTTAACGTATGCGCACTCAAAATAGAAAACCGCCACAGTGCTTTATAAAATATGAATTCTGAAAAGTGCGTAAAATCAACCTCAATTCCGGAGCAAATAGTCCCAAACAGAACGAGCTCGCTAAAACCAAGGCCGACTGTGTTATTTGTTTGTTACTCGCCGAACAACTATTAGCACTCCCCCGTTTTCGTTAACAATTTGTGTCCTGAGAATAGAGATCACAAAAAAAAAATATGAGTCTTTCGCGATTTTTATTACGCACTTGGGCCGCGTTCCATCTTCGTCTGTTCAAGGACGAAGTTGGAAATTGCCACGATAAAACCGCGCGTAAAAGTATAATAGTTTATGGAGTTAGAAGGGTACATTGGCCCAATAAAATTTCCGACAGGGGCTCCGCCGATACGTTCTCCCAAACGAACTTGCCGAAACGTTTAAAGACGCGAGGAGGCACGATTAATCCGCGCGGTAACGCGTGTTCGGATGGAATCCGAAATAGGACTCGTTCGCCTTAAACGAGTTTAGGCAAGGGTCGGTCGGTCGGTCGGTCGGCGCGAGCACGGCTCCGCGTAGGGAGGCATTGATTCGNCGACTGTGTTATTTGTTTGTTACTCGCCGAACAACTATTAGCACTCCCCCGTTTTCGTTAACAATTTGTGTCCTGAGAATAGAGATCACAAAAAAAAAATATGAGTCTTTCGCGATTTTTATTACGCACTTGGGCCGCGTTCCATCTTCGTCTGTTCAAGGACGAAGTTGGAAATTGCCACGATAAAACCGCGCGTAAAAGTATAATAGTTTATGGAGTTAGAAGGGTACATTGGCCCAATAAAATTTCCGACAGGGGCTCCGCCGATACGTTCTCCCAAACGAACTTGCCGAAACGTTTAAAGACGCGAGGAGGCACGATTAATCCGCGGCGGTAACGCGTGTTCGGATTCCATCCGAAATAGGACTCGTTCGCCTTAAACGAGTTTAGGCAAGGGTCGGTCGGTCGGCGCGAGCACGGCTCCGCGTAGGGAGGCATTGATTCGTTCGTTCGCGCGTGACAATCGCGATTAGCCCCCTTAACTCGCACAGATCGTATCGCTCCAATTATATAGGATTATCCAGGATCGATACTACTTTGCTGCCACTTTTCTCCTCGTAAATACGTCCCGTTTAGCCATCGACATTTTCCTCCGGAGATCCCGCGGCCAGGAAAAATACACGCCGCGTACACAATTGCTACTTGGCCGCCCGCGGCCACCAACCGTTTGTGGACACTGTTTAAAAGGTGCCACTTATCCCGAGCCGCGATAGCCCGGCGTACACCGTAATCGCGTATACGTTTCCGTGTTCCGTTATTTCCGCGGCTATATGTATGTATGTAGACGCGGCGCCGCGATACTAACGATACGCGNATACTTTGCTGCCACTTTTCTCCTCGTAAATACGTCCCGTTTAACCATCGACATTTTCCTCCGGAGATCCCGCGGCCAGGAAAAATACACGCCGCGTACACAATTGCTACTTGGCCGGCGGCGGCCACCAACCGTTTGTGGACACTGTTTAAAAGGTGCCACTTATCCCGAGCCGCGATAGCCCGGCGTACACCGTAATCGCGTATACGTTTCCGTGTTTCGTTATTGCAACGGCTATATGTATGTATGTAGACGCGGCGCCGCGATACTAACGATACGCGATTTGGCGTAGGGAATTCGATTAAACGTTTGAAATCTGGAGCATCCCGTTACGCTCTCCTACGCCGCGCTTTCACGGATAATAATACCACGAACGGTCCTTGCCAGCGAGTCGACGAATCGATAATTTTCAACGATGCGACGCGCCGCGACGGTTAATCGTGCCGTTTACACGAGCAAGCAGAAATCACGGCCGCGATTGTTAATTACGCGAGCCAAAGGAACCGGAGTCTGTAATTAGCGACGCGGGGCGGCGGCGACGGTACGGGAAAAAGACGTCGTCGTCGTCGTCGTTGCCGGGTGAAAACAGAAGCGGGGCGGATTTTTCGTGGCTTTAAACGCTAGAGGATTAATGACCGTCCTTAGTATCGTTCGGACGTGAGTACATGCGCGACGAGCCACGGATGTTTCGAGGCTAGCGCGTCTGCGGCGTCGCCTGCCGACGATGCTGTGCAAGATTTTTAATTAATCGATCGAGACGCCAGCGTCGGGCTGCCGTCGTTTGCGGTGGCGGCTGGTTCATTAGAGACTCTTAATTAACTTGCGGCGCTCACGCGACTTCGCACAATGGGATATACGTGTGCGCGTGCATCTGTACGTATATGAGTACGTAGAGAGACCCGGTGCAAGCTTACGCTATTCAATTACATGTTAATAATATACGCGAGGCGAAGTTACACTGGCTCGCTTCACGCCGGAAGCCCGACGAATCGAATCCACTTGCCGAGCTAAACCGGGCTCCGCGAGGGCAAATCTCTCGCTCCGAGCTGCGAGCGAGCGAGTAGATGCAGGCTCCGAGTCAAACAGCGGACCGCCGCGTGTCCGTCGATCAATTAATTGCCCGCCTCGTATCTTTCCCTCTCGGCAGCGATGCACCGGCGGCGTAGTAAACCCACCGACGGTCCCATCCGGCTCCGTGTTTTACGTAATTAATATAATTAATCGACCCGTGTAAGTGAGAAACTGGAACTCGCGGGCGTATTCGGGTCTAGCGAAATTTAATCAGTATCGCGTTCGGTCGTTTCGTCATCGTCGGGCTGGATCTGTTGATCGGCGAGGCTTACGACGTCGGCGAACGGATCGCGCGAAACGTAAACGGAAGTTCCGTGGGCAAAAAAAATTCAATTACGGGGAAAGATCCGGGCGGCGCGGCGGCGGCGGCGGTGCGAATGGAAAGGATAAAATCGGACCAACCGAGGCACTTGAAAATGAATTCGCGTTCAATTAAAGCGCCTCGAACAATTTGCCAATGCGATCGTTCTCGTTATTTACCGAACGATAATTAACGATCGCGTCGTTAATCGTGTCTATTTGATTGCGTCTGGTGGAGGTACGCATGCACACGCGTGTGCGCGCAAATTTATCAAAATGTCGGTGAACATTCACATCCAATAAAGGGATCCTCTAACGATCGGGCCGCTGCTGCCACCGTGCCGCCCACTTTTTCACCGTCACGTACCGAGGCCGAAAGATCTTTCCGGCTCGTTTCACGTTCCCCGCGGCTCGTCGAACTGCGAATCAAGAAAACGGCGCGCCCCGGATCCGTTAATGGCGCTCCTCTTTTTGCGTACGCGATCGTTCTGCGATCGAGATAAAATTCTCGCGATATGAGAATCAAGAAGAAGATTAAACGAAGATTGTTATACATATATACGCCGGGGCTCCCAATTTGCCCGGTGACGTCGCCGCGGGTGGGAATAAAAGAGCGGCTCCGACGTTTAATTAGCGCGCAATTACCGGGGATTATTTATCGCGTGACACGCGAAACGGAGATTATTAGAATCTTCTTTGTGAGATAGCGGGGTGCAGGCTCGGGGGCGCAAGGAGGACGCCAAGACCGGTGGAAGCTGGCAACATATGCTCAGACAGGCTCGCTGCGAACGCGACCCGTATATATTAGAGAACGACATCGGTGTTTTCCGGCGGAATGGTTAACCGCACTCGTTAAACGCCCCATAACGCGCTACCTCCATAACAGCCGGGACGCGCGCCGTTCGTCGAATTACAATGTACGCGTCCTGTTAAGCTTTTTTCTCGCCGTTGTCCCCCCCGCTCCCCCCGTGAAACCCATTTTAATCAATACACTCCGTTTTTATTATTACTCCGGCTCGCGAATAATTGGATAATCGTTTTAACCGTTCGTATCTGCGTTTCGTTCTGCCCATTTATTTGTCCCGCTGTCCTCCTCCGGTCGATCGGCCGATTGACGCGGATCACACGATCCGTTACGAAATGGACGCAAGAAACGTCATTAGACGGAAAAAAGTAGGAGAGATCGATACGCGCGGCGTGGGTTTCGCCGGCGAGCGGTTCGAAAGACCGGCTCAACAGCTCATAAAAGGGCGTCCGCGGAAAATATATATCGACATTGAAAAGTTTGTCGAACAAGCTCTGCGACATGTTGCCAGGATAGCGCCATAACTTAACGCCGGCGTCGATATGGGAGACGACCCGTGTTCGCCCTCTCCTTTTCCCACCGCCGCCGCGTCGTCGTCGCGTCGGCTGCCATTCTCTCGATTTCGTCCACATTTCAGCCTCGTCCCTTCATAAGGTGTACCTGCGACAGCGCGAACTTAACGCCGGCCTCTCTCCCCGCCACTTTGCCGAAACGATAGAAAATATTGTCGCGCCGCTATTTACAGGCCTCCTCCGTCGAGCACGCGCCGCCTCTGACAACGAAAGGAAACTTTCGCCGCGGCGGATATTGGGTTCCGAAGGAAATTCGTAGGAAACCGTGTGAAATACCGATGTTATTTCAAAACACGCGCGAGCGAACAGGCAGACGTTCCCCCGGCTTCGAATTAACCCGCGAGGCATTCACTCTGCCGCGATACGCATAATTAAACCAGGACGCGAGGAATACGTTTTTATTCAACGACCGTGGGTTTTGACGAACGAGGACAAAAGAGACCTTACTGGCGAAGAACACGAGGATATCGTTTAGACGTATCCGTGACTGCGTGTTCGGAGGCGAGTTTCCTAACCAGCTTACCCGTATAGAGCCGGCCGGATCGAAGCCGGGCATAGAATTCGAACGGCCTCGAGTGGGAGCGCATCCACACCGACAAAGTCCATCGAAGACGACAAGCGAAGCGACGATCGGCTGAAACGAGTTCACCGTGGAGCATTCTAGCTGCTACGTACAGCCCTGGCAGCGGCTGTAGGCTGGGGTCGGTGCAATTAAGGGTATTAATTAGCGGGTACTTCATGGACCCCCCTCGCATCCTCCGCCGCCAACCTCTAGCCCCGTCCGCCCCTGTACCCCTTTCCCAGCCCCGACCTTTCTTTCCCTCTCGCTCGCGCCACCGGGACCCCCTTTCACCCCTTTCACCGCGCCCTGATGCTGTACGTCGACCCAACCTCTCCCACTCCTCCCCGATGCACCCCTCCTCCTCGTGCCGTTAAAGTGCACCGCGCCACTGACAGAGCAATACGGACAAGAGGTATATAGCTAATTACATGATTTTATGGCTGTGTCCCGGGGAGCCGGGAAAGGGTGCAGGACCCGGGGGACAAGGGGGCAAGGGGCGGCGCAGGAAAACTCAGAGACGCTCGTGACGTCAGTGGCGAGCGAGCGGCGCAATCCGAGCTTCCGGCAAGGGAGGAAGGATCAGAGTCGAAGCCAGGGGGTCGGAAGAGTTGTTACGNTAGCCCCGTCCGCCCCTGTACCCCTTTCCCAGCCCCGACCTTTCTTTCCCTCTCGCTCGCGCCACCGGGACCCCCTTTCACCCCTTTCACCGCGCCCTGATGCTGTACGTCGACCCAACCTCTCCCACTCCTCCCCGATGCACCCCTCCTCCTCGTGCCGTTAAAGTGCACCGCGCCACTGACAGAGCAATACGGACAAGAGGTATATAGCTAATTACATGATTTTATGGCTGTGTCCCGGGGAGCCGGGAAAGGGTGCACAGGGGCAGGACCCGGGGGACAAGGGGGCAAGGGGCGGCGCAGGAAAACTCAGAGACGCTCGTGACGTCAGTGGCGAGCGAGCGGCGCAATCCGAGCTTCCGGCAAGGGAGGAAGGATCAGAGTCGAAGCCAGGGGGTCGGAAGAGTTGTTACGGAATTTTTTTCTTTTCCCTCTTTTTTGTATTTATTTCGTCACCCGCTTCGCCCCTCCTTCGCAGTCGCCTCTGTTCTCCCTCCCCCGTATTCTTTTTTTACGTTTGCGATACCGCGCGGCGCGCACTTTGTTAATCGAGACACACGCGTTTGATTCTTCGCAACTTCTCTGATGTTGCCCCGGCCGCGAAAAAACGGCGGGGTTAGGGCGAGCCTCGACAGAGCTAATTACCCGGCGTCGCCGTTTGCACCGTTCCGCCGTAGACGCTTCCCACTCGAATGTACAACGATACCAGTTCCCAGGAACGTTGTAATTGCTGTGCGTACAGAAGATCCAGTCCTCGTGGAGAGAGAGACTGCCGGTCGACTATAATAATAGCGTCGAAGGCGACAGGTACGAGGTGCGTCGGTCGCTGATCGAACGCGACCGGTTGAACTAGTCCGTAATCACATGAAACCAGCAATCCATCGGTATCCGCCGGATGAACCCGTAAAACCGCATCAGGCGACCGGAGATAGGTTAGATATTCATGTATTTAAATTTATTTATTGGCAGGATTTTTGCTTCGACGAGGGTGTCGTTGGAGATGGGGAAATCCTGACCGGAACTCGCCCCCTCCGCCGTCCCTCCTCGTCCCGTCTTCCCGCCGACAGTTAAACCTTCGCCGCCCGACAAGCCCTTCTTGGTAATTTTCCCGCTTAAAGAGATCTCGGCCAATTACGCGGCCTGTCCGACGGGCGTTGAATTTTAATTGGAAAAGAAGGAGCGGGAACAGGAACCCTCCTTGCCGGCTTTATCGGAGCAACGGACCCGCGTTCAAGAATTGTGTGTAGGTGCAGACGCCCGGACGCGACGGCCTGCACAGGTCCAGTTTTGCTCTTGACGGCGACGACGCGGCCCGCCGCCGCCGCGGTCACGAACTAGAAGCGGAGGACGTCCGGTGTCCGTGGCAGATTTTCCTCCGCCACGGCTTCCGGGGGAATTCCAAATGAGAGGGTTCAGACCCCGCGGCCGCCAGCACGCCCATTAAGTCTCGCAATTAATCGCGACCCGCTGAATCTCTTACGCAAATCACGATATTACCCATTCAGAGTTATCGGGCTCGTTCATTTTTGTCCACCTCGTTGCGGCTCTCCCAAATGAATATGACAGTCCTCACTGTCTTTCACTGTTTCTCTTCAATAATCGGGACCCCTTTCTTGCATTTATGGGTTAGCACTTTAAATCTCATTGTCGAATTTAATTGACAAATGTATATAATTTATTAAGACGATATGTGCGAGGTAAGATGTTCTCATTGGATGTAACTGAAATCATTGTAAAGTTCTTGTCATAAGGGAAATGTATTTCCTCAATTTTTTCAATATTTTTTTAAGCGTAGAATAAAAAGCGGATAACGAAGTTAGATCGAATACGAATTAGTCAAACGTAGGATGTACGTAAAAAATACTTTTAAAATGGTTTCCTTCGTAGCAAGGCACGGGTGCTGCCACGTCGCGGAGGGATAATAAACCATCTAGCCACCCCCTTACCACCCCCGTAATCAATTTCCTAAAGTATCCACATACGATCACGGTCTTCCTTCAGAAATTCACTTCGCTCCTTAGCTCCGGCTTCCAATTCGGTTAACCGTACAAACGTAATCGCATTATCGGCTCGTTAAGACAGTCCCTTGGACAAATATTGTACGCTCGCGTTCCGATCGAGAAACTTTCAAGTCCGCCAACGTTACACCGCCATCCCACACGGAGAAAGAACTTGAATTCCGTTCTAGCAACATCTCTCTCTCTCTCTCTCTCTCTCCGTCTCTATTTCGCTATGGCCATTTCCAATTGCTTCCTCGTTCGAACGAAAACGAACGGGCCGGGCGCACGCGTCTCTCCGTTGGACGCGCGCTAGTATATTACGAAAGTTTCTCGACGCGTGAACGTGCGAACCCGAAGGCTACGTGCGAGAAACCGATCGACCGGGGAGAGCTAATAAGTATCGAGAAACACGGCCAACTTTTAAGAAAGTCTACCGCGACGAAGTAAAAGAGAGAAGTCGTGCGAGCGCCGGCTCGGTTCCCGGGTTTCCTCGGGGCTCGGAACTCGGAGGGTTTCGGAGGGAGGCCGGCCGACCGGAGGGGTAGTTTATGAACACGCTTCACATAAATTGTCGCAGCTCTTTAAGAAATTGGAAAAAAGGCGCGAGATCCTTGGTGAAACAGCTTGCGCCGGGAATGGCTCGAGAACTTTTTGAACTGCTGCAGGACAGAAGGGAGAGAAGGAAACGCTGCCAGAGTGAGGGACGACGGTGAACGAACGACAGTATCCCTGTTGTGTGTCCGTGTGTTTGTATACTGTATACGTCGACGCGCGTCGTGGAACCCTTCAGAATCAGTGGATCGTCTATGAGGCAGGAAAGAGGGAGAGCCCGGGCTTCGAATAAAAGGTGACAAGCTTCTCCCGTGGATTTACGTAACACAGCGAACGNAGAGACGCCAGGCCAGAGTGAGGGACGACGGTGAACGAACGACAGTATCCCTGTTGTGTGTCCGTGTCTGTATACATATACGTCGACGTGCGTCGTGGAACCCTTCAGAATCAGTGGATCGTCTATGAGGCAGGAAAGAGGGAGAGCCCGGGCTTCGAATAAAAGGTGACAAGCTTCTCCCGTGGATTTACGTAACACAGCGAACGTATCCCGTAACCTTCGAGGAGACGCATCGCCCACATCGGATCTCTTCCCTCCCCTGCGTTCATCATCTACTCAGCAGTTACGTAAACCTGACGATTTCGAGTTCCGCGTTCTTTACAAATTAGCGACGCAATCTAGGGGAACGACGACGAAAACAGGGCTGTATTTAATAAAAATCCGAGGGTTATATAAACTCGGGAAACGGTGGGAATGTCAGGGACCCGATGCCTTTCTTCGTTGATATCCGGGTAATTCGAGGATACACACACCGCAATAAAAATGAGGGAGAGAGAGAGAGAGGGACGGCGTGGGAGGAAGAAACAAGCTCGGGCAAAAGAAAATCGATGCGTACCTGTGGGACACATTTTCCAAGCAGGTAATCTTCGTCGGCGAACGAGATATTACATTTGAATAAACGTCGCCGTCGATAACCGCGACAGATCGCAAATACGGTATCGATCTACGGGAGCCGCGCGCCGCGTAAATATCCCATGGGAAATGTTTGCTAATATCGATCATATTCTCATTAATAGTATATGGCTTTAGGAAGCGGCACGGAGACCGTCTCCCGTCGTCTGCGTGCCTCCGATACGCCGTCAATCCACGTTCCGAAACGCCTCGAGTATTCCCCGCTCTAAGTCCTCTTTAACGCGCACATATACATATACATATTATACATATGTAGAAATAGCATTTAGCAATCTATACATAACAGTATTTATTTATTTAATTGTTCCATTCTTCCTCTTTCTATCTGTAAATCAATATTATACTTCGCTTAGGCTTCTTCATCTTCATGTTAACTTAAGAAATATTAGAACACAGAGTTAGTGGCTTATCAGAATGACGAAAGAGCGAAGGGAGCGGGGAAGAAGACAGAGAAGACGGGACAGAAACGGGGAAGAGGGGAAAAAACGAATATGCACACGTCGAAGGCAGGCGCGAGCGTGAAAAGTTCAGGATCGCGGTTGTGTGTTCGAGTGCGCGTACGAGGGCGGTGGCAAACAAAAAGTTTGGAGGCGCGGCGGGTATTTATCTCGGCGGACGATGATAAAGGGAAACAGAGGTTCGCGGCGTGTTGGAGCGAATAAAACGTAGTCGCGGGCTGCGTCGAATAATGCCTATCACGGAGGGTAAATCGGAATTTAGCCCGTGCGGGAGCGAGCGAGCTGGCGAACGAACGAACGTGCGACCATATCTCGTTGGACCTACCCCCTGTGGCCACCCGCCGCGTCCGCCGGTGTTTACCGCAATTATTAAATGTAAACTCATATTTCGTAATTGCCAAATATTGGCGGTCCGATCGGTCGGCCGGTTGGTCGTGGCCCGATGCATCTCGCGAGGGGGATGCCTAGTCCTCTCTCGCACCGTTTTCATCCCTTCTCGCGTAACAATCCTTCCCGCCGGTTCTCTGAATGAATTAAACCTCGGACAAATCGATAAATGGATTTACCGCAGCTGATTCGTTCTCCGTCGATTTCGGTGGCCCCCGAAGACCGTCGAAATTCTTATCTAATATAAATCCATTTATTCCGGCGCTCCCTTATCGATCAATTCAGATGGAGGGATTTTTTAATTGAAAAAAACCGACGCGGGTTCGGAAAAGAAGTTAATCGGATACGCGATTTTCGATGGCCAACGGGGAGGAAAGGTCCGCGCTGTTGACGAGGGTTGTCAACGGAGTGGCGTCAGCTTGTGTAACTATTGGTAATTAATCAGAATCATCCCCGTATATCGTGTCCGTCGGGTGCGGTGAAAGTAACGGGTACGGGAGGCCCGGGGACGGGGGTATGGTCCGGTCGACGGTGGCGATGGTGGTGTTGGTACCGAAAGGGTAGTTAACCAGTGACGTCACGCCCGTGGCGACATCTGGCTCGGCACTAACCACTGGACACTGCTAAACGTTGGACACTGGACACTAGCCCTAACTCTGAATCGGGATCAAAATTACCCTTGCGCGATCGCGTTCTAGCCTAGCCTCGTCGGCAGCTGCTTCTAATTAATTCCGCGTTCGGCACGTTCTACGACCGCTATTTACTTTCAGTCAAAACTACCCCCGAAACGGTCGCGTCCTAACCAGCTATAAATTGCTTATTTCAAACGGGACTCATGTTGACTCAAACAAACCTGTAGTACTAAATGACTTCGTACTAATTTCGCTGCTGGTCATTATCTTTTTTTTTCGTTTTTTGCTGTAGCACGAATGAGGACCTAAAGTTTCGAAACGACCGGGATAGCTAAACGGTTTGGTGCGTAACGGTGGCCAGGTTCAAGCACGTTCCTCCGTACTCGTGGCTATCAATTGCGGCTAATCCTTTCCCAGGTTCACCGGGAAGATCTTGTCCCGTTCTCCGGCGAGCGTGTTTATAAATTCAGCGGCCGATCGGCAAGAAATCCGATTATTCGATTTTCGCGCGAACACGCGAATCATTGATTCGAGCGTCCGGGAGCGCGGCGTCATAATCGGCGCGCGTTTACGCGGTAATGGTGAGCGGCTATCGTTTTAAAACGGCGGAACGGAAGCCCCTGGTGGACAGTTAAAGTCCGGCCGGGCCAGGGAACCGGTCATGTATATTAGATACCCAATTCCAGCGGTAATCCAGCCATAAATATCTTTGAATTATATTTTCCACCGTGCTGGACGCCATCACGAACGATTTGTTCTAAAAGGTGGTGGGGTGGAGAGACGGTGCAGCCAGAATGACTGCCAAGGGGACGAGGACGAGCGAGGGAGAGAGAGAGAGAGAGAGAGAATGAGAGAGAATGGTAGGGGATAGGCTTTATTTAGCCGTTAATCGCTCAATTAAACTGGATCGCTCGAATTAGCTTTTAATCCCGGACGCGGCGGTACCGTGAGCAGTGTTTGAAAAAATCGAAATGAAATTTTCAATACGAGCAGCCACCGTTTTTTTTTCCTCCCCGTTTTCACGATTCACCCACTCTTGCTCATTGGACCGTGCGTATCCTCTTTTGATTTCCTATTCGGTTAACAGTTTTCCCCAATTTCCCTCATTACCGAGTTTGCGTTAACCAACGAGCGCGGCCGAGCCCCTTTCAAAAACCGAGGGAGAAAGCTCTCTCCCGAAATAATATACACAGGACTTATTTATTTATTTATCCGGCGAAAACAGCGTTAATTTTAATAAAATCGTATTCCGGCGATAAATTCTCATCGACGCGGTGGCGACCCGGCAGCAATGAAAGAAAAATATCGCGATTGCAATGGCTGCTGGAGCCGGGGCGTTGCGCGGAACAATGTAAATATTTAAAATCGGACGATATTTGCCGACCGGGAGCAACGATCACGCGGGTGGTTTTAGGAAAATTCGATATCTGCGTCGCGCTCCCGTTGGCCTCCGTTCCGCGGAACGGAATCGCCGTCCTTGGTGCGAGTGCGAATCGTTCGCGGCAAATTTTACTTCCTTCGATGCTAATCTAATCCCATTTACATCGCGGCCACCGCGGCCCGGATTGACGTGCACGGAAATAAATCGGGACGCGCGTGCAACAACCGCGGCGCGTCCGCGCGAATTCGGGCTTTCTACCCGAATCCAACGAATCGAACGTCAGGCTCGATGTAAATGAATTTCGCTCTAATTGCAATTATGTGCCCGGCGAGTGCACATAAATGTTCGCCGCTTACACGATGTATGACGCGTCACTCACGAACGGGTCGTGTGTCACAGCGAATTTATGAAACGGCGATCGCCGCTATATCCGTATCGGCCGCGGCCGACGCCGCGCGTCATAATTGCAATCAATAATAGTTGACGTTATATATAATTAGCCGGCCGGGACGGGTCTAGGGGACGGCCGCGTAACATATTTATCACTCCTCGCCGCCGTTTACTCGCTAAAGAGACATATACTTCTGCCCCGAGATCGTTTTCCGATTCAACGTAGAACGTTGAATTACGCGATCACGTCAGTCAGACGTAATTAACGGTGACTCGGGCATGTCGAGTTAATTTTCAAAGCGATACATTGGTTAGTCGAAATTCATTCCTTTAATATGGCCTCGCTATTCTTGGAACGAACCCCGATCGTTTATAACGGAATTAATGTTTCACTCGGTGTGAAGCAATCAATAATAAATCACGTTACGCCGTCCTAGACCAAATGCCATTCTCGAAGGGTAAATCATTAAAACGCTGGTAGTCATGCAACGCCAATCAGCGGGCATACCGTGTAAATACGTGATGGAAATCACCCGAACCACCCCCCCGTCGTCCCTCTCCGAAACGCGCGCCGCGAAACGCGGCGAACGATCGGCTCGCTCTCTTCCCCGAAATCACACCGTCCTCCTAACTGACTCGCTGTTTAGCTACGCCAATTTATTTATCGGTCGGCCGTGATTAGACTTTCGCTTTACCACGGACGCAGGACCTTGCCAAACATTGACCGGGTCGCGGCTGATTTGTTAACGATCACGATTATACTGCTGATTACGAAAAACACTTTCCACCCGTTGCCCGCGTTTCCGCTTCTTTTCACGTTAATCCCGGACGACTTCCACCTGTTGCTATAAAAGAAAAGTATGCACCCTCGATCAATGATGCTCAATTACTACGCGACCCCGGCTACAGTCCCCTAATCATATCTACGAGATACAAGAATGCGATTCTTCTTATCTCAACGTGGAATATTCATTAGTATGAATTGTAATTATAATTTTCTTGCTCCGTTTCGTTTATGTATATTCGTCATTAATATTCAAGATCGATGTGAGTCGCGAGGCATTTTGGATTCGAAATTTTCTCTAAGACCTCGAAGTTTCTTTAAGGGCATTAGTGCGGCAAAAAGTTCAATGAATAATGCCGGGTCGCATTAACTGGGTGCCCGTGTCCTCGAGTGCCTTCGACGTCATTAGTTTCCCTTAATTACCCCACGTGCCCCCGGAGTGGCCGGGGGAGAGGACGGCGGCCGCGGTACCGTGGATCGAAGGAGTCGGTGGTTCGCAAGTTCTCGAAGCTCGGACGGATCCCGGAGCGTGGTTCCCACGGTCGTTCCGGAACTCAAGGAAAAAGCACGTTAGGGGTGGTAACGATAACGTAGGAACGTGGACACCCACGAAGACGTGCCCCTTTCGGGGTGTCCTATCGTCACCCCGAGCTTATTCCGCCCCTTAAGCTCTGGCCACACCCGCAATCATGCGCAGTTTCCACCCATCGTCCAATGAAAGCTCGAGAGCTTGCAAGCTCTGCCGAGCGGCTTTCGAGCCGAACCACTCCGACAAACACCACGTGCCACGCGGCCGAGTTGCACGTGCGTTCGCGGAGCTGTCGAGCTTTTAAGCATCGTGATCGAAGGTCGTAAGCTCGCGACCATTCTTTTTTTAGGGACAGACGTCGCGTTTTGCCGTTTGTCCTCAACCCTTTCGTTATCGAATCGAGTAGTCTACGTTCTATTCCTCGAGCTTGCGTTGTTAATTGTTGTTTATACCAAATGGCTGTCGTACCACTTTGTCCTGTACGTTGAAAAGAAGTTGTTTGTCTGGTAAACCAGTGGAAGGCGCTGAGCTTTCGAAGCATTGAAACAGACTGACAGATCGAGACTGGCTCGAGTTCGAAGCATCCCGGCACGAAGACAAAACTGAACGAAATTCCAGTGGCTGGACGTAAGTAAGATTTTTGTTATTCTTAAAGCGTAAGAATAAGGTGGTAATTGAAAGCGAAGATCGATGTCAGAGTCGGAATTCGGTGACGCGTCTGGCCGATATTCAACAGTTGGTCCTTCTTTTATCTTCTGAAACTCGACCCTCGGTACTACCTACCCCTGCGTCGAGCCCTTAACAGGTTCTTTCTTATGTCTCCCTCGATTCCACTAGCAGATCGTTCCTCTTTGCTTAAGAGTCTAACGACAACTTACGTTCTCAAACCAGACGGGGGGGTTCAGAAAGTGGATAATGGTAAATTATTCTCGTTACTTAATACATTATTTTCTTATTCAATTTCGTCAATCTAAATAGCCAAGAGAAAAATTTTTCCATTCGATTAAATCACTCGTTGACGTATGCAAAAAATTATACACATACATCGTTATATATTTAAAAAATAAGAAACGCATAAATCGTCGCCACGTGTGAGCAAATAAATAAGCAGGCAGCCACGCGAGAGATAGACGGCGAGCGTAAAATGTGCAAACGGACCGCTTATCGGCGTAATTCTTTTCGCGGCGAGGCCACCGGATGCTTGCGGAGGAATTCGCGAGCCGTGGGCAATAGGTGTGGCCATAGGTGTAACATATTTATGTTGTGAACCGACCGAGTGCGGGCAACAAATAGCGTGGCGCCGGAGTAAGTGCGACGGGAGGCACGGGGACGGGTGCGGGGGCGGCCGGCCGGCCGGCCAGGTAGATACGAAGCGTAGGGGTAGTTCGTTTGAGGCGCGGGGCTACAACGATTACGCTTTCCAAACCCCTGGTCGTTCGACCGAGTCACTGCCACCGCCACTGGAACCACCATCGGCACACCACCACCGTATCTACCCGACCGTTTACTCATCCCCCTGTGCACCCTCTATCACCATCTATCTTTCTCTCCTTCTTTCGCCCCGTCCTGTGTCTCGCGTTCCGCAACCGCCACCCCCGCGCGCGCACCCCCCCGTCCCACCGGAGGCTGTGCGATACCCGAACAGAGCCGTATTCGTTTGTTACCATCCCATATGCACGCGCATACGGAAGAATGCAATTTTAGTGTTAGGAATGCGCGAACGTTTCGCCGAGGGAACGGGTCTGATTCTTTAGAAAATTCCATCGCGCGAGCTAGTATCGTCGGGAACGTTTAAACTATTCTGAAAATAATGAAACTATCACGACTTTTATCTCTCGTAGTGTAATAGAATTTGAATAAAATTTTGTGTAGAGGAAGATTGAAACACGTTCCGATTCTTGAGATCTGCTGTTTTTAAATTAACATATTGAGAAGGTTACTCTCGTGGGTGGACATGTAGACGCGTGCACGGGGCGTGGAGTGACGGTTATGCGGACCATCTTAGGAAGCGAGCACCCCTCGGCATTCCAGCGATCTCGACCGATCGAGAATCGAAGGATAACAGGAACGCGATGCCGAGTAGGCGAGCGCGCGTGTGTCGGCTGTCCGGCAATCCTCACGATGCATATCTGTCCTCGGCCCGTTATGTCTTGAATGTCTCGACGATGCGATATCTGGTATCGGTCGGCCGGCGAGCCCAGCGCCGAGGGGTTTCAACGACGGGAGAAGCACGAAAGCTAGCCGGGAGTCGGGGGCGGTCGCATTGGTCGCAATGAGGTTACTGAGTTTGCGGCCGGATGCCAGTCTAACCATGCGTCGCGCCGTCGTCGTGTCGTGTACGTTTACTCGCGAGCTAGACGATCGTACGCCTCGCCAGCATCTGAGCAATGCGGCTCAAGATCCGCGACACCGCTGACGACGCACCCTCAAAGACGCAGCACACCCCCTTCGGAGACTTGGCTCGATTTTGGTTCACCCACTCGCGCGAGCTGCTGCGATTTCGTGACTTGGCACACGAGAAAAATAAATCTAGGAATATATAACATACAGATTTTGTCGTTCTGAGAATGAACAATAATAGAAACGAGAGATGGGCGTTTTTATACGCGAATTCTCTTGAAAATCGGAGCACGATAAAAAAAAATACAAGAAGCGTGGTAAATCCCGTTAAGGGAGACAAACGCGGGCGCAAATAATATTTTGAACCGTTCTTTGGGCGAGAGCACGCGCGCGTAATTCGACGCTTTGGCCGCGATATCCCCGGCGAGATTTCGAGGACGCGCGATGGGTAATAGGTGGCCGCGAACGAAATTTCCAACCACCCCCCCCCCCCCCCCCCNGGGCGCAAATAATATTTTGAACCGTTCTTTGGGCGAGAGCACGCGCGCGTAATTCGATGCTTTGGCCGCGATATCCCCGGCGAGATTTCGAGGACGCGCGATGGGTAATAGGTGGCCGCGGACGAAATTTCCAACCACCCCCCCGGTGTGCCGTCGTCACCCACCCCGGCGGCCCCCGCGGCTCGTGCGTGTGCGTGCGTATACCCCGCGCATTCCGCAGCGAGATTGCGCAAAAATCGGGCAAAACAAACGCAACTAATTTAACTGCTTTCGAACAATTAATCCGAAGCATTTAATTTAATTGCGCCGCAGCCCGTCGAGATCGGGCAGCGTCAGTTGAAACAACAACCGATGCGAGACCCAGCCGGAATTTTCGGCTCGGCGCGCTCGACTCGAATTCTTTCGTGCGCAAACAAACGGATAAAAAAATACACGCGCGGAATCCATTTCCGCGAAATCGAACTGCGACACCGAAAGATGAAAACAAATATGTATGTACACATAATGTACAATGGATCGGATGGATCTCTATGTATACCTATCGGATTGATAGCGCGGAATATTTCATGCGGGGGGGGGAATAATGAAGAGCGGACGCGGAAAAGTATGAATTTCGCGGCCGAGGAATAGGGCCGAGAGTTGGTTCGAAAGGGAAGAACGTCGGAGGTTGCGTAGGGGCTGAGAGAAAGGGTTGGTCAGTGGGAAACGAGCCGGTGGGTGGGTGTAATTAATAGCAAACCCGTATAAATCAGAGACAGGTTGGATGCACGTTGGTATGCGCCGTTACCGATGCAGGATTATGCCCAGAGGGGCGGTTACCCCACGACCCGCTAATTTTTCAAACGGCCGCCATAATGGTCCCGGCTAATTACTGATTTTTATCTCCGCGAGTCGGTACTGTGAGAAAGAGTCGTTCGAGTATGGTCAGAGGGACCGAGAGGAAAAAAAAATGAGCAAAAGGTACGCATGAAAAAGTGGGGGAGGGAGAGAGAGAGAGAGAGAGGAAGAGAGAGCCGGCGGAAGAAGAATAGGATTCGGGTCACCGATCGTTTTGTATTGCGATTTTAAACGACCGAGGGATTGTCCGCGATAAACCGTAGTCCTATTATGATCGGCCACGCATATTCCAACCGAGTGAAACGTATTTTTAACCGTTCCGTGCAACAGCGACTGTAGTTCGTATTTTCGTTCTCAACCATTTCGCCGATTTTTGTTCACCGCCGAAACAATATACTGTATTGATTAACAATTTTAGCTACTTTGCGGTATACGATCGATATGAATTTTCACACTGCGTACAGTGGCGGGGGGGGGGG
>SMSR01009532.1:168172-222535 GCA_019453355.1 Ceratina japonica
GGGGGTGGGGGAGGGGTGGATGAAAGGTAAATAGTTTGAAAGCCTTCGGCGTAAATGGGTCTGATTACTATTAGGTGAAGGCCGCGCTGAAACTTGCCGAATCCGCAAGAGGATTGTTGCTCGCGCGGTGCATACAGGATGTTTCAAGTTGCTCACGATATTCCACGCTAACGTGGATACAGCTAACTACCCCCAAACACCTATGTACTTAACCCGTGTAAGCTCACGCTAGAACAAATTTACCCCCGCCTCCCCCCGAGACGGGCCGCGCCACTCCGCACCATCATCCACTTTCGGGTCCCTTCTCGTCCGCCTCCCGCCCCTAATTCTCCAACAGGAACACCCGATGTTATGAAGTTGTGTTGAACTTTTCGCGAGAGAATAGTTTGCGGAACACCCCCGGGTGACTGTGGAGGCTTACCTTGGCTCGTGACATATATCTACGCGCCGCTGCACTAACAAACCTCCGCGTCGCCGAAGAGGGAAACGCGAACGGGCGGCGGCGGCGGGTTCGCTCTCGAAATTTGCGGAAGAACGCGTCGAGGGCGCGCGGCCTCTCTCTGTTTCGATCTCGAACCGCGTCCCTCTGGAAAAGTCGGCAAATTCGTATCAGCTACCTGTTGCCCGACAGCTACACGTCAATCGACACAGGTCAATGCGATAATTCGGGTTTTAATGAAATTCACGGGCGACCCTTGAATGCTGATGATGCGCGTTTGGTCTTGAAAATTATGTTATTAAACGCCCCTGTTTGTGGGGACGAGGGAAAACTCGCGTTTCGTTCCTCTAAATTGTTACGCGTTTCGCTCTGTTCTCTTTTATTTTTTTAAAGAGGCTCCCTGCTTTTTCTGACGGGAGGTACGCGTGTGCAGCCGAAACAACGCGCGCGTTAGGAATTCTCGGCACGGCAGTCAGAGCCAACACAGACTCGGCCGAAACTTACGGGCCAACTTTAAGGGAGAGGGGAGGTAACAGCATTACAACGTTATTAGATTTACCGCAAGCACCTACCCCGGAGGCGCTCCCGCGCATTACACACATAGCCCTTCCCGAAGTATAAGTAACCCTAAGCGGTGCGGTGGCTGCCGGAGCCCAGCTCGTGCCTCCAGTGTCTTGTATCGTTAAATTATGCGCGTGTGCCTTCCAGGTACGAATGAGAAGCCCTCCTTCGTACGTCGACTCCTCGTCGAGCTTCGATCATTTTATTATCCCAAGTTTTCGTGAATTTTTCAATTTTTCTGAATTTTCGGGAAAAAAATCGAACCGAACGAGGAAAAATCGGTATAATTGTGTGGCAGCGATAGAAGGGAGAAAGGAGGATAGAGAGAAAGACGGAACGGTAGAAATTTCGGTGCGACTAGCTATTGAGTAGCTACCCTTAAGATAAGGGGTGACTTCACCCCGTCCCTCATACGTTTCCGCTATCTGACGCTAAACGGCACCGCTGCTCGTGGCCTTCCACGTAAAAGGGATGGCCCTGCCAGGATGGTTCTACATAATACGCCGGCACATTACTGTCGAAACCCTATTAGATAAGCGGAATTTAGAACGGCGAGACAGGATTTTTGTACGCCGCGACGTTCGTGAAAAATCACCTGGCCACCGGACCGGCTTCGCCGCCAACATTTTTCTCCTCGTTTTTCTGCGTCTGAAACAGGATCCTCCTTTTAATTGCTCCATTTCTTCTCTGCCTTTTCAATTTCAACGTGCGTGCGTGTGTACGTTCTCTTTTTATTGAAAAAATGTAAACGCGAGATGAGGACGAGTGTACAGAATCCACTTTTTTAATGATTTGGTACACGGTGAAAAATTCTGTGTCGTGGTAGATGTTCGATCTGTTATCACGGGGCGAACTGGCATCAGCGAAACTGATTTCAAAAGCGGGAAGATGGGATCCCGTCGCAACAAAAGCCTTTACACGTCTCGGGTCGCCCCCCTCCACCGGCTCATTTAAGGCTAACTGTCCACAACGGGGGTGCAAACTACCCTTATCTGCGGACGTTTATGCCCACGCCTTATCTAGCAACCCGGACTGCTTCGTGCTTGCTAACAACTAGGTATTCTCTCTTCCGAGCCAATCTCCTTCCTCGAACAAAACGACCTTAAGTTTTCACTCTCTCTCTCTCTCTCTCTCTCTCCTCTCTCTTATTCTTTTACGCGTCTATCTCTGCTTTGTCATTTATTTCTCGTTTTCCCTGCTTCACTTTGCTCTGGGTTTATTTCAATTTCCTCCAACGAGCATTCTTTTTTTTTAAATGCCAAGCGAAAGGTTGCCACTGTTGGAATTTTACGTTGGAATTCTAGCCGTAATTAAAACAACTATTCTTTTATTAATTTCATAACGAAAGGGATTAGTCAGATATTTCATGGCTTCGCATTGAACTCTGTTACATGTGATCCATTCACTTTTCCATTTGTTAACTAGATTCCCCTATAGCAAACCATGTTTCGAAAATACATCGGTTTTACAGCCCGAGGTTTATCTACCGATATCGAATATTGAAAGAATTCCCTTTGTTCATCTTTTTCCACGGGACGTTAGGACACAATAGCGCAATTTGATTCCGCGCGAAGAACAGGCGAAGGTGGCGATAGGGAAAATTGGAAAATACAATGTTCCTTATCTTCGCAAGTTCCCTTGGCCGGGTTGTCAAAGGAACGGTTACCAACGAGAGAAAGCCGGAGGGAAAGGGGAGGGGCGGGGGGTCGCTGGCCGGGGAATGTTGCGGTGAAAACAAAGACGTTACCCGCCCCTATCAGCGGGGTTGTAAAGTAACCGTCGAACGAGAGCAAACAACCGGGGTAATAAATGAGATAAGATTCGGATAGATTTCTGCAGGAGCAAAAGGTATTATCAATGAGTCCCGTTTGAGAAATTCTGCTTCTTCCGTTTCAATCGAATCACTTTCGTTCATCGATCGCGATGCCATGTCATCGCGATACGCAAATCCGAGCGCGCGGCTCGATAATACAACTCTAAACTCTCTCAAATTTATTTATTTTTTTTTATCACTAACGTAGGAAACACGTGCGAGGCAAATATTGAATAACACGATCAGGACTTGATTAGTGGAAGGTAAAAATAAAACACAAAACAAGTTGCAGAGGGTGGTGCGGCGCGTGTTTTGTTCCGCGGAATATTACAAACGAGCGGTCGATTTTCCGCTGATTTCCCCCTGATTTCCCTGAATGAAACTGGCATACCTCTCCCCGTGCATTGGTATACATCGAACTAATTGGAAGTCTTAATAGCACTCGACGTAATAACGCTGTCGGTATTCGAGCGCGTGTGCATCATATCGATTGTAATCTGCAACGGACCCTCCTGTATCCAGCTCCGCTCTCGTGAGCACTTGATCTACCTCCGACCGATCGGTAGCGAATCAACAAACGAGACTGATTTGATTTCATTCATTAATTCCGAGCGACTTCGCTCGATTTAAGGTTTCGACGCATCACCTGCCCGTCGATCCACGACAATTTCCTTCGCCCTAAAGAGACTGACACTATTTTTAACTAAATTTGACAGTTCTAACATTTATTATTCCTGATGATTAATTAATTAAATAAAAATGCAAATGTCTTTCCTCGGTTATTATAATAAATAAAAAATAGAGAAGGATTTTATTAAAATGGAGACGAGTGACACTTCGGTGGTTCAATTAACTGCAATATTTTCGATTACCCCCGAGTTTCGACAAAAATAATCGAGTGAAACTTATAACAGGTTCGGATACTCCTTTAACCTGACCGAACGGTTTAATAAAATTTTCTTTCACCGGAGGAAAATCGCAACGCACGCTGGGGCACGCAAAAGAGACAGGGACACATCTATTGACATCCGGTAACCGTCCCGTGATTTAATATAAACTGCACAAAGCTCTCCACCTTTGATAGTCAGATATGAAATACTCCGGGTCCGAGGAGTGGCCCTACGAAGACGAGCCACGCTGGAGGGTGCGCTCGAGCGTCTCTCGTCGGACTGCATCAACCGGCGATATTTTCCTCCCCCGTTGCTCTGTCTCGAGGTCGAATATTCCTTAGCAAAGGGACGCTACCGGTCTTTGAGAGACGAATGTCGCCGTGGAATGTTTGGACCTTTGGACATGTGCCATGTGCCTGCATTCTCTCTGAGGATTCGCTGCTTGATAGAGTATTATAAAATCGCGAGTCACAGTGCATTAGAAAACAGAGGCAAATGGTACTGAAGCAATCTTAGATTATACTTAATTAGAATCGTATTTCAGTTGTTTTATCAAAGCGTTTTTCGTGGAAGGAATTAAAAAATGAATGAAATACGTTGTTTCTTTGTCTCGATGTCTGAGGAGAAAGTAAACCGAAGGAGTGTAATAGCCGCTTCAACGGCAGACTTTGATCCTTTATTACATTTTTACAAGCGATTACATTGGCCAGCCGCTGGCTAGCCTCGGGGGCGACCTTATTTTCTCGAGGAACAGGAAGGACGATCCACGGCCGATACCGTTCGGCCTCGCCCATCCTCCCCCTGCGTAACGAAGTTCCGAACGAAGAAGATATTGTTCTTGTTTGTAGCGAAGTTAACCCGGGTTCCGACTCAACCGTGGCTCACTCGCCCCTAATTAGGTTTAAGGGATTATAGAATTGCCTGGCAAAGTCGATTACGAGATTGGAACGGGCCGACGCGGCGCGCGACGGAGGAGCGAACGACGAAGAAGTAGTCCGGAGTTTTCAAGACGCGAAGCCTCTACCCAGCCGGAATTTATCGGATTTCGCGAAACACGGTAAAGATGTAGCTCCGCGAGAAGGGACGCGCGGAACATAATCAAAGGCTTGAGCAACTTTCCTCCTCGTTTCGCCCTCGAGTGCCGTTAAACAGGAAGAAGTTCATTCGATTCCCTATTCCGTTTCCCTAATCTCGATCGGGGCTCAATACAAACGTTAGCACAGTTCATTAGATAAACTCGGATTTTCTCTCTACCTAATTGCACTCGAACGTTATTGAAGAAAGAAACGAAGCATGACATAAAATCGAAATAAGGAAGTATCGGGACAACTTGATTCGAAAGTAACTTGAAACAGATTAACAATTGGATTCTATCGGCTAGAAGTCAATCAAGACCGGTCAGGCTCTGGGTCGAGCTTTTTCATTGAAATCGAAACGACGCAGCGCAAGAGTGGACGGATCGGGAAACTAGCCACGTGATCTCTAATTGATAGCCGTCAAAGTGGTTAACGGGAAATCATAGGTTCGGAGCGCGTGCGATTGCAGAAGGTCGCAGGAAGGCGGCGTGGATCGGCGCGGCTCTGCAGAAATAAAAGGGAAAGGGTGCGAGGGTGGTACGCGGGGAATAGGGTAAAAAGGGAAGGCGAAGAGAGAACGTACCGGGGGTTAGCAATTTTAAACAGTCTCCGACGACTCGATCCCATGGCATAGCGGAGTCCGGCTAGTGAGGCTGAGCGTGCAATGATTGATGCCGTGCCGGGATGGTATGGAGGGGTGAAAGTGAGGAGGGCTAGAGGATCGGTCCTACGGCCTGGGGAAATTTAATTAACGTAAATGCCGCCGCCACGGCCGGCGTTACACGCCGTGTGTGGCAATCGCTCATATGCAACTGGCCCGTTCCCCCGCGCTTTCATCCCTCTCTCTCTCTCCCTCTCTCTTTCTCTCCTCTCTCGCTCTCTCTTCAAACTCATCCCCCGTATCGCCGGTCATCCTACTGTTCACCCCTTCGCGACTCTCTTTCTCTCGCTCCTTCTCTCTCTCTCTCTCTGTCTCTCTGTTGCTGAACGACGTGAACGCAGTGCACGTTCAAACCTTTCCCCAAGCGTATCCGCGCGCACATTGCCTGATCGGCCAGCTGGGGGTTATTAAACGTTCTGTATAGGCGTAAGGGGGCTTCGATTGCCGGCCGATTGATGGATCTTGGACCCCGTATTGCCTCGATCGACCGAATATCCGCGATCTCGTGAACCGCGATAAGTGAACGGGTTGCAAGCTGGATACGGGTGAAATAGGGGCGCGTTACCGCTTTGATATTATTGTTTCGTCACGTTGATTCGAACAAACGAGCCAATAATGTACCGGACCGCCGAAGATCCCTTAGAGTTCCAAGTTTCGCGTTGTTCGTTCGAAATCTGACCGTAAATACAGAGACGTCCTTCGATTGTTAGTTAGAAGGGCTCGTTTTTAGTATCGCTGAACGAACAACAGTTTTTAAGAGGGTTTATACATATAAGTACCGCGGGGTAACGGCTGTTGCGGTGCCAGTACGTGTGGCCGCGGAGGGTGAAACGCGGAGGTGGCCCCGGTCGAGGTCGAGATGGGCCACGAGGGGACGGGGCGCGGGGCAGGTAATGGCCGCGGCACGTGGTGCTGCGTGCCTCCATTAAACCGATCGCGCACCGGATTGATTTTCAGCCTTTCGGCATTTCATGCGAACAAACTTCGTTGTCGATTATAATTGAATCGCCGCGAGTGTCCGTCCGCCTGACTCCAACGCAAATTGACCGAAACGCGTGAATCGCGGGGCGTCGCGAGACCGCGACACACGACGGACGTGACCGCCGGGGAAAAAGAATTCCGTTCGATACGCGCGCAACACGATTATCTAATTATTCTCGTCGGCTGCGACGAGACCGGACGATTCTTTGACGATTACCACCGGGGGGGGGCTCGCCCCGCTTCGTTGGGCTCATTCTCCGATCGGCTCTCGTATTTAATTTGATTCGCCGAGCGGCTAACTATGTTACACCCGCTTTATGACGATCTGAGTTCGCGAGATTGTAATCGTCGGCCGGTGACGCCGGGACGGAACCGGGATCCGGGTTCGATTTGATCGAATCAGGCGTATACCTGGCCGGACTCGAAGGGGGTGAACGAGTTCGGGACGAAAGTGCAACGTGGGCAACGCGCGAGCAAGCAGCAGAATGCATTCGTGCGGTCTGCGGGCCGTAACTGCTAATTAGCGCATACAGGTCTGTATGGCAGGCTCGAGGGTCGGACGGCCGTCGGTGCAGGCTGCGCAATGTTGCGCCCCTTTATTAAATACCATCGAAATTAAAATTATAATTGCATTCGCTAACCCTCCGTGACTCAACGGCTAGCAGGCAAACGCGATACTACTCTTCACGGCCGCTACCCTCTTCCAGGGGTCCCCCATCTCGCGGGATTCGTCGAGAATTAAAAATCCGTCGTATCAAAGGGGCGCGCACATCGATTCCCGTGCACGGAGAAAATGACCCGTTTCGAACCTTTGAAAGGAAAAGATTTTTCCCTATTATCTTATGTTTCTTTTGTGAAGGAGGTGTCAAACTGAGACAAAGCCAGCGATAGGTACAAAGACCGTGTTCCACGGGCAAAGCGGTCCTCGAAACATCGATATAGAACGAGTAGGAATGACACGATCGATCGTTGGATATTCTAATTAGGGGTAACACGAGCTGGTAGTTCGGCAGCTGAGTAAGGCATACGCGCCGTTCGAGACTGTAGGTGGAAACGATGCTGAAGCCAGAGACGGCGGTGGTAGAGGCAGCCAGTAGGTTGTGTAGCCCCTGTCAGCCACTGTGCCACTGACGGCTCGCTAATTGCTCGACCAACCTCCAATCCTCCGTACCGGCCTCTCCTGCCCCTACTCCGCGTTGCGCCACCCTTCAAATCCAAATCCAAATGCATCCCTTCATAACGGGCCGATACTCGCCCGGTCCTTTCAGAATTGCCTGCATGCATTTCGGGTATCGCAGCGACGAAATTTCTCGCCGAACAACCGAAATAACTGCGCGCGGCCCGCGATTGAGATTTCTCATCGATTCGCGCGAAACGATCGCCGACCCCTCGCAGATTGCCGCTAATTCGTTTCGCTAGCCAGGCCACTAGAATTTGAAACTGCCTCGCCTATCGATGAGGCTCGCCGAGTGAGGATTCCGTCCGGAATCGCTCGCATCGCTCTGCGCTCGTGCAACCTTTATCGTTTCCTATTCGACGCACTTTTTTCCTTTCTAATTGAGAAGGAGCAGCGGCAGTCGCGTTCGCTTCGGAACCGGGCAATGAAAAAATTGCGAGCCGCGTGGGCGCGATGCTATACCCTCCGACGCGAAATCGATCGCGTGAGCGTCGTGGCCGTGCGAACGAATGAGCGAGCGAGCGAACGAGCGTATCGAGGGTCGGCACGGCCGCGAATTAATCGAGCATATAATCGATGTGCGCCTGTCGATATGTATGTATGTATATGGAAGCCATCCGGCTGGTCACCCTCGTGAACTCGGGGCCCCTCTATCGTTAGTCAACAGTGCCAGCCGCGGTAACGCTAATTTCTGTATCGGACGTGTCCCGCTACTCTCTCGTCGAAAAACGAACGCACTGTTCTTACTTTGACACCTAGCGATATCTTACACATCAAAGGGTTCGACGTAGTAAAGGGTTGCGCTCGAAAGCTGTTCATTATAATTCAGTGTTTTACGATCCGTTATAAAATATTTACACAGTTTCGCTCGCGACGGTTAAGAGTCTGTCAAACCGTCGATCAATTTTTATCTGATAATGTTTAAATACTGACGATTGAGGTCGTTTAAGAGAGGTAGAAGCGAATGTTCGAAATAGAAGCGGGGGGTGAATCGTCGGATTCCGATAACGGGGACAAATCGCGGGTTATTCAGATCGATCGACGAAATGATGGAAACGGAACGAAGCCGGGGGCGATTGGGTGAAATTAAGAGCATCGAATGACATCGTCGCAATATCTGGCGCATCTCCACGGCCGTGGATGAGCGTCCAGCTGTCGGTCCCGGACGGGGTCCGCGTGATAGCGCGCGCACGATCCTAGTCGCAAATTTATATCTGATTTTCCGGCGGGACGGAAATCAGGGAACCGGGCGCAAAATTGATCTGTCTTCTGATTTATTACCGCGAACTAATAAAGCCGGGGCCGGGGTCCGGCCGGGCGGGTATCGAGCGTAGCCTGCGGTACTCGCGGTGGAACGGAAACAGGGCCGATAGGTAGCCGTATCGCTCCCGCGACTAGTTCCAAATCCATACTTTACAAAAGCCACGCGCGCAACGCGGGATGCGAGAGCCCGACGTCGCGTCGCGTCGTGTCAAACGGCCGACGCGACGGCCGCCGGGCTGCGACGATCAACCATGATTCCCTGACTGATAAACGCGTCCGACCGTGGATTAGCGGCTGTCGCGGAACGAAAAGTATTTTTTTTTCCCCGCCCGGTCCTCTCTCTCTTTTTTGTTTTGTTCCCTCGCGAAGAACGAAAACTCGAAAAGGCCCGCGCGAGGGAGCGGCGCCGAACGTTTAATTTGGGTTATATTTTATTTCGACGGTTCGGCGTCCGTCCGCGGGATCGAATATCAATAACTTTGCGCCCCGGCACAGCTGGACAGAGCACGTTTCGACGTTGTCCAGAGTCCGGGGCCCGTGCCGCGGCGTAATTTAATTCCACGCCGGTGAAAATAGTTTCGTTATCGTACCGCGGCCCGTGCAATTCACCGTGTCTTCGCGTTACGGTTGAAACGCGCCGCTTGAAAATTTATATTTTTCATGCGGCCGGACCCGAGCCGCGGTAATACCCCGCCCCGCTCTGTCTGCTCTCTGACAAACGAAATTAAATGACGCCGGATCGTTCCACTCTATTCGCGCGCTAATAAAAATCAGCCATCCTGTTAATTCTCGCTTATGAGATTTCGCCCGTGCACGCCCGATCATCGTCCGTTTCGATGAATTTTCAGCTTTCCGATATCCCCGCGTATTTTGTACAAACAAATCAACGGACAGTGGGATCGTTTCATTTGCCGAGCGTGTGCGCGCCGATGCTAAAAGCCCGTNTCCGCGCGAGGGAGCGGCGGCGCCGAACGTTTAATTTGGGTTATATTTTATTTCGACGGTTCGGCGTCCGTCCGCGGGATCGAATATCAATAACTTTTCGCCCCGGCACAGCTGGAGAGAGCACGTTTCGACGTTGTCCAGAGTCCGGGGCCCGTGCCGCGGCGTAATTTAATTCCACGCCGGTGAAAATAGTTTCGTTATCGTACGCGGCCCGTGCAATTCACCGTGTCTTCGCGTTACGGTCGAAACACGCCGCTTGAAAATTTATATTTTTCATGCGGCCGGATCCGAGCCGCGGTAGCTATACCCTCCGACGCGAAATCGATCGCGTGAGCGTCGTGGCCGTGCGAACGAATGAGCGAGCGAGCGAACGAGCGTATCGAGGGTCGGCACGGCCGCGAATTAATCGAGCATATAATCGATGTGCGCCTGTCGATATGTATGTATGTATATGGAAGCCATCCGGCTGGTCACCCTCGTGAACTCGGGGCCCCTCTATCGTTAGTCAACAGTGCCAGCCGCGGTAACGCTAATTTCTGTATCGGACGTGTCCCGCTACTCTCTCGTCGAAAAACGAACGCACTGTTCTTACTTTGACACCTAGCGATATCTTACACATCAAAGGGTTCGACGTAGTAAAGGGTTGCGCTCGAAAGCTGTTCATTATAATTCAGTGTTTTACGATCCGTTATAAAATATTTACACAGTTTCGCTCGCGACGGTTAAGAGTCTGTCAAACCGTCGATCAATTTTTATCTGATAATGTTTAAATACTGACGATTGAGGTCGTTTAAGAGAGGTAGAAGCGAATGTTCGAAATAGAAGCGGGGGGTGAATCGTCGGATTCCGATAACGGGGACAAATCGCGGGTTATTCAGATCGATCGACGAAATGATGGAAACGGAACGAAGCCGGGGGCGATTGGGTGAAATTAAGAGCATCGAATGACATCGTCGCAATATCTGGCGCATCTCCACGGCCGTGGATGAGCGTCCAGCTGTCGGTCCCGGACGGGGTCCGCGTGATAGCGCGCGCACGATCCTAGTCGCAAATTTATATCTGATTTTCCGGCGGGACGGAAATCAGGGAACCGGGCGCAAAATTGATCTGTCTTCTGATTTATTACCGCGAACTAATAAAGCCGGGGCCGGGGTCCGGCCGGGCGGGTATCGAGCGTAGCCTGCGGTACTCGCGGTGGAACGGAAACAGGGCCGATAGGTAGCCGTATCGCTCCCGCGACTAGTTCCAAATCCATACTTTACAAAAGCCACGCGCGCAACGCGGGATGCGAGAGCCCGACGTCGCGTCGCGTCGTGTCAAACGGCCGACGCGACGGCCGCCGGGCTGCGACGATCAACCATGATTCCCTGACTGATAAACGCGTCCGACCGTGGATTAGCGGCTGTCGCGGAACGAAAAGTATTTTTTTTTCCCCGCCCGGTCCTCTCTCTCTTTTTTGTTTTGTTCCCTCGCGAAGAACGAAAACTCGAAAAGGCCCGCGCGAGGGAGCGGCGCCGAACGTTTAATTTGGGTTATATTTTATTTCGACGGTTCGGCGTCCGTCCGCGGGATCGAATATCAATAACTTTGCGCCCCGGCACAGCTGGACAGAGCACGTTTCGACGTTGTCCAGAGTCCGGGGCCCGTGCCGCGGCGTAATTTAATTCCACGCCGGTGAAAATAGTTTCGTTATCGTACCGCGGCCCGTGCAATTCACCGTGTCTTCGCGTTACGGTTGAAACGCGCCGCTTGAAAATTTATATTTTTCATGCGGCCGGACCCGAGCCGCGGTAATACCCCGCCCCGCTCTGTCTGCTCTCTGACAAACGAAATTAAATGACGCCGGATCGTTCCACTCTATTCGCGCGCTAATAAAAATCAGCCATCCTGTTAATTCTCGCTTATGAGATTTCGCCCGTGCACGCCCGATCATCGTCCGTTTCGATGAATTTTCAGCTTTCCGATATCCCCGCGTATTTTGTACAAACAAATCAACGGACAGTGGGATCGTTTCATTTGCCGAGCGTGTGCGCGCCGATGCTAAAAGCCCGTCCGTCCCGGATTCCGTTGTCGAATCGAATCACCTTGCGCACATTCATCGTAGCAAGGATTTAAATCTTACGCGACAGTCCAATACGATCTTGGGGAGCGAAACCACGCGCACGGTTCCGAGGAGCTTAGCAGACGGGAATTAAAAACGCAATCGGTAACGAGACTGTCCAGGCGTCGGGTGTACGACCAAAGATAAAGGGAAATTAATAGCCGACGTGATTGGTAGGAAACACACACGGGAACAGTTTCTTCTGGACGACAGTTGCACGTTGCAAACGTTTATGAAGCATAAAGTAGAATGTAATTAACATATCTATCGATATCAGTGTCTCTTCAATAGGAACGTTTTCTATAGAGAATGAAGATTACAAAAGAGCTGTGTATAAGTGGGCACAGAGGAACGATTATATTGGACAGAAAACCTAAGCAACGAGAAAGGGTTGAACCCGGGAGGAGGGGCCGAGGACAAACAGTATTAACGCTCGAGGGGATTTCAGATGCCGTTTAAATCAACGCATATTATATTTCTCCGGTTCATTTGTGAGATACGTAAAATTAATTAAACAGCTGATACGTATGGCCACGCCAACAGCAGAGAACCATCTCGATGCCCCGCGGCCAGCAAAGCAAACACATCATCCCCTCTTACCAGAATCGGTTCCAAACCCGATCAGAGAGTTTTCAATTTACCACTACGCTAAGGGGATGTAACAAACGCGCCGCGATGCATTCCGCCCCGTCGCGCGGAATACGTCAGCCTGCATACCTGTCAACGCCGTCCGCGATAAGGAAGACAAGCCGCGCCGATCCCAACCAAAAGGTAAAAATCGATTTGGTCAAACGGACGGGTTAATCGAATCGTCTGCCTCTGACTAAACCCCGTCGGGTTTCACGTGTTTCACGGTAAAAAGGAACCGGGAATCGCGAACTACCCTTGCGAACATAACTCAAACATGTTTGTTGATGTTCACGGCAGAATTGGCAGCGACGCAGACTCAAAAATTCTTGCAGAAAAATCTTTCTGACAAATTCTCTGTAACCAGAACAGTTTTTATACTCTTTGTGTCTAATTAGTTTTCTAATAATGCGAAATTCGTGAATATGGAGCAGAATCGTTCCACGGCTGTCGGGAATAACGAATGAAGACTGTTTTGAGTGGAGGAAGCATTGGGAACATCGGTGGAAGTTGCAAATGGTATTCGCAAGTAGATTTGTCGCCGCGAAGGGCGCAATTCGTAGTAGCGCGTGTTTTACCTACACGCCGAATTCGCAAAATTACATTTGCATGTATCCCCCGCGCCTCCCCGAGACAATTTGGCCTCATAAACATAATTAATGGCGGAGCATTAATTCAGAGATTTTTCGCCGGTTGCGAACACATGTTACCGTGGCGCCCGCCAACTGTCTCGCAATTTAGCTAAATAATTACCCAAACTTGCCCTCCCGCGGACGACGACGCATTGCCAGCCGCCGACGAAACTTCATTGGTAACGGAGTCGTACCACACTGTTTGCAGCCCCTTTCATAATTGCTACATACTATCAGTTACAATATTAGAAGGTAACATCCGCGCGTTNAACCACGCGCACGGTTCCGAGGAGCTTAGCAGACGGGAATTAAAAACGCAATCGGTAACGAGACTGTCCAGGCGTCGGGTGCACGACCAAAGATAAAGGGAAATTAATAGCCGACGTGATTGGTAGGAAACATACACGGGAACAGTTTCTTCTGGACGACACTTGCACGTTGCGAACGTTTATGAAGCATAAAGTAGAATGTAATTAACATATCTATCGATATCAGTGTCTCTTCAATAGGAACGTTTTCAATAGAGAATGAAGATTACAAAAGAGCTGTGTATAAGTGGGCACAGAGGAACGATTATATTGGACAGAAAACCTAAGCAACGAGAAAGGGTTGAACCCGGGAGGAGGGGCCGAGGACAAACAGTATTAACGCTCGAGGGGATTTCAGATGCCGTTTAAATCAACGCATATTATATTTCTCCGGTTCATTTGTGAGATACGTAAAATTAATTAAACAGCTGATACGTATGGCCACGCCAACAGCAGAGAACCATCTCGATGCCCCGCGGCCAGCAAAGCAAACACATCATCCCCTCTTACCAGAATCGGTTCCAAACCCGATCAGAGAGTTTTCAATTTACCCCTACGCTAAGGGGATGTAACAAACGCGCCGCGATGCATTCCGCCCCGTCGCGCGGAATACGTCAGCCTGCATACCTGTCAACGCCGTCCGCGATAAGGAAGACAAGCCGCGCCGATCCCAACCAAAAGGTAAAAATCGATTTGGTCAAACGGACGGGTTAATCGAATCGTCTGCCTCTGACTAAACCCCGTCGGGTTTCACGTGTTTCACGGTAAAAAGGAACCGGGAATCGCGAACTACCCTTGCGAACATAACTCAAACATGTTTGTTGATGTTCACGGCAGAATTGGCAGCGACGCAGACTCAAAAATTCTTGCAGAAAAATCTTTCTGACAAATTCTCTGTAACCAGAACAGTTTTTATACTCTTTGTGTCTAATTAGTTTTCTAATAATGCGAAATTCGTGAATATGGAGCAGAATCGTTCCACGGCTGTCGGGAATAACGAATGAAGACTGTTTTGAGTGGAGGAAGCATTGGGAACATCGGTGGAAGTTGCAAATGGTATTCGCAAGTAGATTTGTCGCCGCGAAGGGCGCAATTCGTAGTAGCGCGTGTTTTACCTACACGCCGAATTCGCAAAATTACATTTGCATGTATCCCCCGCGCCTCCCCGAGACAATTTGGCCTCATAAACATAATTAATGGCGGAGCATTAATTCAGAGATTTTTCGCCGGTTGCGAACACATGTTACCGTGGCGCCCGCCAACTGTCTCGCAATTTAGCTAAATAATTACCCAAACTTGCCCTCCCGCGGACGACGACGCATTGCCAGCCGCCGACGAAACTTCATTGGTAACGGAGTCGTACCACACTGTTTGCAGCCCCTTTCATAATTGCTACATACTATCAGTTACAATATTAGAAGGTAANTGACTAAACCCCGTCGGGTTTCACGTGTTTCACGGTAAAAAGGAACCGGGAATCGCGAACTACCCTTGCGAACATAACTCAAACATGTTTGTTGATGTTCACGGCAGAATTGGCAGCGACGCAGACTCAAAAATTCTTGCAGAAAAATCTTTCTGACAAATTCTCTGTAACCAGAACAGTTTTTATACTCTTTGTGTCTAATTAGTTTTCTAATAATGCGAAATTCGTGAATATGGAGCAGAATCGTTCCACGGCTGTCGGGAATAACGAATGAAGACTGTTTTGAGTGGAGGAAGCATTGGGAACATCGGTGGAAGTTGCAAATGGTATTCGCAAGTAGATTTGTCGCCGCGAAGGGCGCAATTCGTAGTAGCGCGTGTTTTACCTACACGCCGAATTCGCAAAATTACATTTGCATGTATCCCCCGCGCCTCCCCGAGACAATTTGGCCTCATAAACATAATTAATGGCGGAGCATTAATTCAGAGATTTTTCGCCGGTTGCGAACACATGTTACCGTGGCGCCCGCCAACTGTCTCGCAATTTAGCTAAATAATTACCCAAACTTGCCCTCCCGCGGACGACGACGCATTGCCAGCCGCCGACGAAACTTCATTGGTAACGGAGTCGTACCACACTGTTTGCAGCCCCTTTCATAATTGCTACATACTATCAGTTACAATATTAGAAGGTAACATCCGCGCGTTCCAAATCCCCACGCATTTAATTAAAACGTCTCGGCCCGCTATTTAGCAAAATAAATGAATCATTGCCGTCGCGGGATCAGATATAGGCCTGAGCACTGTCCGCGCTAATCTTCCTCGGATCGAAACGAGAATCGCATGTCCGACCCGAAGGAACTGGTTCCAAGGCCGGCCGTCACAGGGGAGCGTGACTAAAGCTCGCTAGAATTTTACCGCGTTAACGTCGCGCTCGGAGCTGACGGCTCAAACAGAAACCGACGCATACACACATGCGTCGCTCCGACGTACGTACGTGCACGGTCCCTTGTCCTGGGGCAGGGCTGCCATCCTAAGCCGGCTTGACTAATTGGTAGCGTTATAATCATGGGTACACGGTTAGGTTGGTATTACCGCAAGTTATAGCCCCGTCTCCACACTCCACATCGGCGACCGCCACGCACATTCGCGCGTAAGAGGGGTGCTTAATGACCCCGCCGTTTACGCAAATTTTCCCATTATGCGACGCGGTTTCGGGCCCGCCAAACGCGGGGCAATCCTGGCGACCGTTAAAACGAGCGTCATTTTCTCTGCCGCCGGCGAAAGTGCTCGGAGCTTTTCGAAACCGCGGCACGCCGATTTTAATCTATCCAAAGGCGAGCTCGCCGTTTCCACAAAAATTGCACACTTTTTCCACCCGTACGACCTCGCATGTTGTTCTCAATTAAGGATCGCCGGTATGCAACGTATTTTCGTTTATCATCACGGCCGTTTTATTCCCGGTAATCGGAAATGATCCAATTCTGGCGGCACACGCGCGTCGGGCTCGTGTCGCGTCGTTCGGTCGCGCGAGATACTGATAATAAAAAATCGCGGGATATAAAATAATTCAAACAAATGCGCCGGCCAGGAGGAACGGTCTCGCGACGATATATTTCGCCGGGCTTATCCGCGCCCGGTCATTCATACACGCGGGAAAAAAAGTGACGCTCTAATGGCCGGCTATCTGTAACGGTTAGGAAGTGGGCGAGATTTGTTGACGTCGCCGCGGAGAAGATGGGAAAAAGAAATCTCCTCCACCGGAGGCCGTCGCTCGTTCGACGGGTCCGACCGATACCGAGCAAATATTGAACCGCCGCCGCCGCGGCGCGTAACGAGAAAGAGATAACGACAAATGGAAGAGCATCCACGACGGTCCGCGTGATTTAGGTCGACGCGTTATGGATACTGAGATTCCGGAAGACCTGCGATTACGCGAACGCTCTATGAGAAAATAAACGCTGTAACGAAAAGCTCAGCGAAAGCTTCATATCGGTGGACTGCGCGTCCCATCGGTTCGAGTCCCGCGGGTGTGATCGCTGCTAACTAAACTTGTAAATCTCTCTGTCCGACCTCTCTCGCTCCGCTGCCGGGGCTGGAACCTATCCCAACTGACCAGAACGCATTTGTCTATCTTACGAGCGTGGCAAACGGCGCCTGCGGAAAATCAGTCCTCCCGTGTCAGAGAGTCTTCGCCGTTCCGATCGGAGCTAACCTCGTGGAAATTCCGGTTTCGACAAATGATACGTACAAGTATTTTATCAAGAAGGCACGAGAACAGATTAAATACGACTGCAATCTGAAGACTTCGTGGCAGCCACTTGGAGGGAGACTTCGCGCGACGTCGGGGGCATTAGAAATAAAAGCTCGGTAAACGAGAAGTTACGACGGGCCTTTACACCTCTGCCTTCGCATCCAGTTGTCTCAGGTATTATGACTGATGTCTTAGTTAACCGTTCCTGTATACCGCTCGAGGCTTTAATGCCAGGGTCGCGGGGAAAAAAGAAGAAATAAGGAAGAGGCCCGCGGAGAGATACGCGGAGGCACTTGTGTCAGCCACGGCCTCGCTCCCTCCCGGCCCCCCTGAAATTGTGAGGGATGGTTATGGTGCAGCGTGCACGGCGCGATACGATCCCGCGAGCGCTCACAAATCAAACCTGCCGCGAGCATTTGCGTCACCTTCCCCGCTCGAAAGAATATTACGAAAAGTTACAAACTCAATCCGTCTGATCATTCTCCGCCCGCGCAGCCGTCCTTTACCCGAAACTGAATTTTGTTCCCAGGTTAAAACCGGACTGCGGTTGTTCCACGGACTATCCTTGGTTTTTTATGATCATTTTTAACACGGGCGCTACGAATTGAAGCGCGATCGCGAATAATTAACGAGTATTTAATATTTCGGCAGCGGCTTGCGGCCGGCCCCGGGTATCACGTAACTCGGAGCCCTTTTTTCGTATCGGTTTTTTCGTCCTGGTCGCGGGCTCTAATCGCCTTCGTTCCGCATCCCGCGGTAATATTTAATTTTTAATCCGAGCGTATTCAAATGCGGCCGGAGCCCCGCTCTTCGTGCCGCACCTAATGGGAATACAATTTATTCCCTGGCCGCGGCTTATTTTACATTTTATGCTAAATAAGCTACGCGGCCGGGCTTCGCTACACCGGCAGGTACACGCGTCGTCTATACTACACGCCAACAATTAATTACACGGGCCGCGTGCCGTCGGAAAACACGTTATCGCTTTTATAAAGAACAAACAAGCGAATTGCTGCGTCGATGGGTCCGTTACGCGGCGGCGGGCGGTCGAACCGCTCCGGGAAACCGTGCCGGAGATGCTGCTAACCCCCGAACTCTATCCCCCGTTGCTCGTTCGCGTATTAAATAAGACGAGAAACGGCACGCTTGGCTACCATCCGAAGTGCATTATCTTCTCGCGTAGACCCTTACGCCCGAAACTTCCACGGGGAGTTATACCCGACCCTCGTAATTATCTGCTAGAGATATTTGGTCAACGTGGCCCGAGGGTCGCCGCGAAACTCACTTACAGCTTACGGCTTGGTCAGCCGCGCCCGAAAACTCCCGGAGGCGCGTTTAATCCGTGATTTTTAATCCGGGATCGATTAAACGCCCTAATAGGCAATCGTAGGTGAAAATTACGCCCGGCCCGGGGCCGAGGCCTTGTCTACCTTCGTCCTCTTAGACCCTCGTTTACTGCCCGAACGAATCTACCGACGTTAACACCTTCACGTCCTCCGCGCGGTAATCGAACCCGATATCCCTTCGCCATTAACTCCGACCGTTTCTTCTGGCTTATTTGCTCGTTTGACGAATAAGAGGTAAACCCCGCTCGCAACGGATTACCACGAATCTGTTCGGTAACCAAACAACGATCAAGCGAACAATCGTCTGTTGTCGATTGGCGAGTTTCAGCATTCCCTCGCACGTCCGGGCGAGTTTATATGCCTACGTCGCGTTTCGATAAACGTTCCAAGAGAAACGAACCGGTCGAGCCACTCGCAGTAAGATAACTCTCGTGGAATGAACAACATAATTATTCATTTTCTAGTAGAAGAATCAGGCGTAATGGGAACCTAAAGTAGATAATTGGTTCGGATAAATGAAATTATACTGTACACGGGTCGTGCGGGAAATCGTTACAGGACTTACGATTCAATTAGAAACGCGTATCCAAACAAAATCTCCAACGGCGGACGTCCGGGCTGAATCAGTGATGAGAGCGGCACGCTGCCGCTGTCTCCGTTCTCATTTCCGAGCAGGGCGGACAGGAAGGAAGAAAGAAAGAAAGAGGCTCGCGTACCTTCCGGCTTTATCCGTCGCTCATTTTTCGGCCGCCACACTTCATGCATTATTTAAACCGCGGACCTTGGAAACGAGCGTTAAAGTCTCTCGTCAACGTCGGCGACGCGGCCGCCCCGGAATCGATCAGTTTCCTCCCGAGCAAAAATGTGATATTTAAATGAAGCTCGTTTTTAGAAAGAATTCGCACGATCATAATATCGTGCGCGAAGATTTATGCGAACGTTTCTTAATCGGTTATTCGCCGCGTCTGTCTGGATCGGTCGAACTCCTTCTTTGTGAACCGGTTCTCTTTACGAATGGTCAGCCGATCATGTAGTTGCGTACATCTATGGAGCAGACCGTTTGACGATCGCCGCCGCCGCGCCGGAATGAACCCGAGCGGAGTTCGTACCGTGTATGCGCTCGTTGCAAAATTCAAAGCAACGTCGGGCAAATTTAGATTTCCTCCCCGGGAAATTCCGGACATAGCCTAGATCTCGATTTAGACCGACCTAACGAGCTGGCGAGATTGAATAATTGAACGAATCCTAAACCTCGTGTCCGGCTATTACGAACATTGAATATTAAAGCAATCGTTCCCGCGCCGGTTATACGACACTGTTGGCCAGACAACAGCGTGCCCACGCTTATTCGAACGAGAAATCACCGCGGACGACTCGAGTGTATACTGCGGCGTTTAAGGAACCTTTCAGACGTCCTGTTCTTATTCCACGGACAGACGTACGGCTCGTAATCTCGAGTGAAACGTCGAGGATAACGGAGAGAACGCGGATCGTTTCGTTCGAAACAGTTTTTCACGTCGCGGGAGGCGATAAAGACGAGAATTAGATACGAATCGTCTGGCAGGGGCCGGTGGTCGCCTTCCATTCTTCTCGGGGACCTCGCACCTCGGATTCTTAAGCACGATTTGTACGAGCGCTATATTTCTTCGGTTAAGAGCGCCGTTTGGTGGTAATAGTTGCAGTATTATTTACTGTTAACGGCCCACTTTCCTCGCGTAATGCCCGCGAATTAACTTACTGGGAGCGCGCGCCTTCCAGTACACGCGACAGGAATGCTTTATGGTTACGGGAGACTAACTGTGTCGAGCTACCCCTTTCGACTCGTGTGTTTGCTTTCTCGGCTCGAATCGCACCGGCAATAATCGAAACTTCCGTTCCGCGGGCACGTGTGTGTTCGTGTACGCTACCGTTACGATCAAATCTGTTCGCCGGGCGATAAAGCACACCCTGGATGTTGCCCGTTTAGAACGGGGCGCTTTAATCTTCAACGAAGAACGTTTCCTTTAAAGATATACGAGTCCCGTGGCGTTAATCGCCGACAGGATACTCGCAGGTTCGAGGCGACGGGCTCAGCCCGCGATTTTATGGCACTTTTAGCTAATTGAATCGATAACTAGCCGAAGCTGTTATCGAATTATACCGTGGGACGGGATAATTACGCAACGGTCGGATAAACCGCGCCGGGCATTACCTGGAATCGCATACTTTTCCGGAGAGGGGGACTTCTGACGAGGACAAATTTTATGCGCGCCGCAGAGGAGATTTATCAGGCCATTCCGGGGATAACGTCGTTTTCAAATGTAATTCGGCCGGTTTACGATACCTGTTCGTTAGGTCTCCCAGAGAACCGGCCAGGTATCGATCTTTATTCAGCTTAATCGTACTTTACTCCCGCAAGATGTCGTAAACACGTTTCGCCGGCATTCATCTCAATAATATTTTTATGAGAACAAAGTGCAGAACAACCGAAATTTTATCGACGTCATAACACGTCGTTCCCCTGAACGCGCCATAAAAAATGTTCTCCGCCGTGATTCAACACTCGAACGGAGTCAAGAACTGTCGTCCTGCGTTCAAAGTCTCTCCATAAATCACGCGTACCCGCCGAAAGACCGAAACGAGGCGATCTATGCCAATGCAAACTAACGTATGTAATCATCTCGTTGCACGACGCGTTTTATTTGCAGATGGAAGGGAACGTGCATGCGTGCTCGCGCTGATAGGCTAAACGAGGCGCACGTTCGCGTCCGACACCTAAGATAGAAAGATATATATATATAGGGATTATTAAGTGTTCGCGCATTCACTTAATCCCGTAGTGAATATCCCGTGGTATATCTCCGAGCCGATCAATCACAGAAGGGAGCCGTGTAACCCCTAGGCCAGGGGGCGAGAGAGCGAGCCGTACAGAGGAGCGGAGAGCGCGAGCGAGCACGACAGAGAACAGAGAGCCAGTCGGGTTTCGGTTCTCCTCTGTGTTATTCGCACCGAGTCATATATCATTTCGTTATCATCGACTCTTTATATGCGGTTGCGCTCCATTTTCTGTCTGTTTGCTCCGTTAAACGCCGGCCGCCGGGTTTGATTCAGTGAAACCATTAGCCGGATTTCGGCCGGCCGGCCGCATTTTCCGTTTTCGCTTATCGGCACGGAGCTATCTCTGCCGCATCATACGCGACTGACTACCCAGCTATTATCGGTACGGTTCGGCGCGAACGATAATACCCGGAGGCCACGGAAAAAATGTTGCCGCCCCAGCCCCGGCGGTTCGCGACCCGATTTAGTATAAACAAAATCATCGGCCGGGCGCCGGCACCGCTTTGACTCTTGTCCGGCCGCGAGACGCGCGAATTTGCATTCGTACGCGAGCGCGCGCGCGCGCCCCCGACGAATTATTCGGTTCCATTGTCCGTCGCAGTTTCACCGGTCGCGTTCCTTTGTCGACGAGATTTTAACTGCGTACGCGAGCCACACGTTAATTCGATACTTAAAATTCTAACCCCGTAATCCCCTTTAATTGTGCGATAACAGCGTCGCGTTAACGAAGCATCGCGACGCGGACGCAACGCTCCCCCGGACACGGGAATTCGTTTGAATTTAAATTATGGCCGTCATATTTCTTGCCGACGGGTCCGCCGGTATCTCGCCGGCGATTCCTCTCCGCCCTTCGATTTTTGCGCCCGGATCGAAGGGATCCGCGCATATGCGTTCGACGAAAAACCAGCTGCGGCGACGACGCCATCTTGCCGAGCTGCAGCGGCTCCGAAAGTGCTTGGCGAGCCGGAAACAACTGATAACGATGTCACCGATACGATGCTCCCGCGGTCGTACGAGGATGGTTAACGGCGATATTATCCATTTGTTCTGCGAGCACGATAACCGATAATAGATTTCACGGGCCGGATTCATGCTTCGTTTCCCCTGCTAACGGCCGCCGACAGCGGAGCCAATAAAAATCGTTGAAAGACGGATTATCGCACTCGGTCCTCTTTGTATTCTTCGACGTTTTGTTGCTCGCTGGCGCGGAATTTTAGCCAGCTCGGGAAGTGGCTCCGGCGAGAATCTCGCGAACGCGCGCGCGAGGTCGACAGGAAATATCGTGAGTGCGCGGCGGAAGGGGATGAATAAGATTCACCCCGGCGTACTTTCGGGGGCCGCAGTTCCGCGACGCCAGAGATTGCGCCGGGGGGTTGCAAATGGGGGTGTCAACGGCATCAAGCCTGTATTGTGGAACGTCAATGCCACGGAAACTAACACCGTTCCCTTCGCCCTCCGACCCTTCATCCCCCTTCGCCGGGCCGGCGAACCCGCCGCGGAATAAGATCTGTATTCCGCCGGTGTTTCCCACCGATGCTATCTCGCGCCTACCGCCGTTCGATTAACCAACATAAATCTCGCGTTACTATCGACCGCGCTCTCGAACCGAGCGCGTAAAAAAACAATAGAAGTGTCCGAGCGGAAAAATCTGGAATTCGATTCGGGCATCGATTGTCGCGTCGAGTGTGTGTTTCGCGTTTAATGTTAATCGGAGAAGCGATCGCTTTCGTCTTGTCGAGGGCCGATAAATTCGAAAATTGCCGATACCCGATAACTGGCTGTCAGAACAATCCACTTGTTCTGACACCTGTGTCACTTCCGGTTATTCAAAGCCCGGCGGCGCGGCGCGTTGTCCGAAACGATGACAGCACCTTTGTTCGTCGCGTTCGAGTGCCGGCCGTGGCGGTGCCGCGCAACCCTCGACTATTATTGTCCCGATCATCTGATCAGTCTCTCCAATCGATTCGGATCGTCCATTCTGTTGCCCCAAGTCCCCTAACAAGTCTTATCGTTCGGCTTACGGAAAGAAATCACCCATAATCGCCGAGTTCGCATTGTCCCAAAATCAAGATAAAAATAATCATCGTTTAATCTGCGACGCTGTTTAAAATTAAAGTCGATTATCGACCTGTAAAATTATTTTAGTTTTATTGATTTGCGGCACGCGCATCAAACTTTATACCGGGTTTTGTTGTACACAAAAAAAAAAAAAGAACGGTTCACTGCGATACGAACGGTCACCGTGAAAAGAAGAGCGAAAACAATCGCGATTGTTCATGACATGAATATACATTCCGTCACTTTTGAAAACGGACCCGTTTTTGGCGTCGATGTCTGAAAAAAAGAATCGTGCGACCAGAAAGCTGTCGGCGTTAATTAATAACCAGTAGGTTTCGAGGGCCGAGGCGTGGCGATTTTCTCAGGCGCGAAGATTGTCCGGGCGGCGGACAGGAGATAAAACGATAATAACGAGAGATCTCGTTTAACGGAGTAAAGAGTGCTCGAAACTGTATAGCTACTTGTGGCGGTGTGGCTCGAGAAGATCCGGCGAAGGGTTAAGGCTAACTCGGGCCTGGCGCGGCGGCTTGCCGTTTCCTACGACGATTTCCACTTTAGCCCGAAGTCCTTATTAATAAAGTCGGATTAGCATAACTGCTGCTCGGAACCGTCGACCGAACTCCGCATAATTAAACCGCGCCGATTGCCATCTTCTCGCCGGTGGAATTCCTAGTCGCGCGATAAGCCGACGCGGCAGTGATTCCGAGGAGCATCGTGAAATATGAAGTTTCCAGCGAAGATGATAATGCTACAAGTTTTCGTGCTCGCCGGGGAACAACTCTCTCCTAGGAATTTTATGAACTGAATCGTTTAAACATTTGAGTCGCGCGGCAACGGGTGCATAGAATGTACAATTAATTCTCCGCCGCGTTCTACTTGATTCGCGGTTGTAATTGGTGGCGCGATAATAACGGCGATGATATCGCACAGAAATATTTGGAGAGTCAAGCGAGGGAGAGAGGGCGGACGGCGAGAGGGCGAACCCTTCGCATGTACGTATACGCGCGTAGGTCTCGGTGAAACGTGAGAGCGGGGTACACGTGGCCACCGATAACGAGTTCTGTCAGTGACTGGTGCCGCTGTCACGAGAATCGTCAACAAAGAAAGGGTGCACGTTAGNCGTTTCCTACGACGATTTCCACTTTAGCCCGAAGTCCTTATTAATAAAGTCGGATTAGCATAACTGCTGCTCGGAACCGTCGACCGAACTCCGCATAATTAAACCGCGCCGATTGCCATCTTCTCGCCGGTGGAATTCCTAGTCGCGCGATAAGCCGACGCGGCAGTGATTCCGAGGAGCATCGTGAAATATGAAGTTTCCAGCGAAGATGATAATGCTACAAGTTTTCGTGCTCGCCGGGGAACAACTCTCTCCTAGGAATTTTATGAACTGAATCGTTTAAACATTTGAGTCGCGCGGCAACGGGTGCATAGAATGTACAATTAATTCTCCGCCGCGTTCTACTTGATTCGCGGTTGTAATTGGTGGCGCGATAATAACGGCGATGATATCGCACAGAAATATTTGGAGAGTCAAGCGAGGGAGAGAGGGCGGACGGCGAGAGGGCGAACCCTTCGCATGTACGTATACGCGCGTAGGTCTCGGTGAAACGTGAGAGCGGGGTACACGTGGCCACCGATAACGAGTTCTGTCAGTGACTGGTGCCGCTGTCACGAGAATCGTCAACAAAGAAAGGGTGCACGTTAGCGTTTTGCAAGGCAAAAACTACGCAGCTACGTCACGACGGTATAACGGCTTATCGGACGGTGCGGTACATTAAGCACGACCGTTTACTGGCTGCTACCGCAAAACGGGGATGCTGTCGGTCATGGCTGGCAGAGATGTGGAGAAGAGAGGGATGAAGAAGGGTGTCGAGAGATTATCTTGTCGTATTCAATATTCCTATGGAACGTTCGGGATGATAAATCGTCCTGCTCGATAGGAAAGATGCGTCGGGACCACGTTCCAGGACCTTCATCGACTCTTGCACCTCGGGCCGACCCCGCACCTCCGCCGTTTGCCCTGTTCCAATTCAATGGCGAGACCTCGTGGGGACCCCGGCTGCCACCGAAATGGCCAATATAAGATCTTAACGCCGTCTTTTCCCTCCTTTGTCCCGTTAACACCCATTTAATCTGACCGACCAATGGAATGCTCGAAATTTTCACGCTCCCCGCGGTGACAGTGCATAAATTTATGATTTATAGTAACAAAAATAAGGCGTAGTGTTGCTGCACTATTAAAGAACTTCTCCCCTATGGCGGTCGCGTTCCTCCTGGCGGAAATTTCTGAGTCGCATACGATGAATCGTGGAAACCGCGGGATCGGCGAGAGAAAACCCGGGTGCGAATGCGTCCACCAAGAAATCCCGCGGGTATCAGTATAATAAAACCATTAGAATGATCCTCGTACGCGCATTCAAACCGTATAAATATCCGGTGGAATCCCTCGCGCCGTTTCCAACTTCTGTGTAATGTTAAACTTGCGATAAATCCGAAGTACCCGACGCGAGGCGAATCTGTTGTCCATGGGCGTTCGCCGGCGTTGCGTCGTCCCGCCCGTTGACCATGGACAATAGATGGCCGGCCGGCATGCGTGAAACGCGTGGAACCCCTATGGCGCTGTCGCTCGTATTACGCGCGATATATTTTTTTTTGCTCTCTCTTGCCCAGACTCGGTGTACTTTCGAGGTTTCATTATTTTATGTGCATTCATCACGAAAACAATAACTCGGTTGACCTTCCTTTTTCCATTTGAATCGGGATTGGCGCCCGGTTCGATCCATGGATACGCGTACCTCGACCCATTTACCATTCCCGAGCCCTTTCGACCGTCATCCCCTGACTGCAATCGAATATCACGCCGCGCCACGCTGTTAGTCGTAATTGTCGAACTATACTTCGCGTAATAGTTTTAAATCACGAGCCCGCGTTATCTCCGCGCGGCAGTCGCGCGCCGAAATATAATAATTGCGGTTCATCATATTCCAACATTTTTGTCGATGCAATTACGCCGTTCGGCTGACACCCGGCGAGCCCCAGTCATTAGAGTCCTAAGTAAAGGCTGACATAGCACTCCTGACCGCTTGTGTAGACGCGTATATAATTATCGAGGCGTACACCGAGACGATGTTGGTGTCAGCAATGGTCATTTGCCGCTATCGGCTGGTTCACAGGCTATCCTAACTGCTCTGTCCTGTCTGATTATTCTCCGCGTACCCATTCTACTCCATAAAGCCTGTTAGAGAGCTCCGCGTACATTATCAGCGGTAAATTAGCGATTTCAGGGTTAATTAACGCGGCCATCCGTTAACCGACGCAAATTTAAAAACCAGTCTATCCAAACGATTTTTATAACTAATTAGGCCCAGTATTATAAACAAATTGATCATTAATTCAGAAGACTAATTACAGGTTTTTGAATTTACGTATTAATCGAATAATTCCAAGAGTAACGAAATCTCCATCGAATAATCGGTATATACTTTAAGTCGGGCGATAATTCGGAGGCGATCGATCACTTTGTCAAAGAATCAACAAGTATACCGTTTACACGCGACTGGCTGCCAAGTCTTCTTCTATTCCGTGCTGCTAACACCCGGGGTGTGTTTCACCACGGCGTAGCGTGGCGTTCCGCCCCTAAACACGGACACTTCTCGCGAATATCGATATATCACGCGCCGCGGTAACGGCCTGACGTTTCCTGTCATCGCTTTAACGGAGCACCCACTCGGATTAAGTGTTCCCCGCTTTCGGCGAACGAGTTGCACTCTTCGACCGGTCAATAACGAAACTACTATTCCACGATGCGACGCGACGGGACGGGACCCGCCGCTGTAAGGGACGGTCTGTTTCCAACTCGCCTTCGGCGTCCGCTTTGCCTTCGACGTCGAATCAATCGAAACTCCAACCCTCGTGATCGACAGTTTACTGGAACCCTTTTTAAACAAATTTTCTTTTATTTTTTAAGCATTGGAGATGAAATAACTTTTTTCAGTAATTCATTGCATTTTTCTAATTCGCATTCTTAGAACGCCTCGTTAAGTTACACAGTTTAGAACGTAAACTTATAAATTGGGATGTCAGGATGAGTGCGTAACGAAGATACGATACAGGTGGATATGCGAGCGAACATGCGAACCGGGCGAGTAGCGATCTAAAGTTAGACGAAGGTCTAAGGTTTAAGATAGCGCGTCTATCCAGGATAGAAGGAAGGGTGGCCGAGGAGGGTGTCTAGGTTATTTACCGAGTAACTGCTAACGGCTAACCGTTCCTCGAGCGGTTCTAACTCACGCGCAACGACCGAGAATATGTCCCGAGTGTCCGGACCTTCGTCTTACTGCGGCGAGACCGTCTTGAATGAGTTATCCGGCCCAAACCGTGCCCCGGCTCAAATTAATCATACCCTGGCGCTCGGACTCAACGAATATTCATAGTGCGGGGCATTAGATCCGCAGCGGCGTTTAACTAAACGCTATCGAGACTTCCGGAATGAAACGATAGAGATCAACTGAGAGAAAAGTGTACCAAGTGAGGGAGGAACAGTAATTAATAAACATTCTTCGGATCTCCTCTTCTCAAGCTGCATACCGGTCCGCGTTTGATTTACGCGGACTGCGTAGGAATGCTAATTAAATCGTAGCTAAAATTTCAGCCGAAACTTTCGGCGAATTTCCCTGCCTCCTCCGGCTGCGCGAATGTAACTGTAAAAATGCTAATTCCCGGCGCTGATCGTCGGAATACCGGGGGAACGGTCGAACGAGATTCATCACCGAGAGGATCTCCTCTGCCGAAACCTGTTCTTGAAACGTCGTAATTTCGCCCCCTCGGTTGAAAGGGGGAGACGGGATCGCGGCAAAAACGCAAAGAACCGAAGACGGAGACGGAGCCGGGCCGGGACGAATCGGTGGACCGAATGAAACCGGCCGGGTGGGGTATAGGGCGGCTCGCTTCGACCGGCGTTATCTTGCCGCAAAACATTAATAATAAAAGTTTTCGCTCATTGTTCCGCGGCGTCGCGCTAAACGGCAAGCGAACGATCGTGAAGAGGGTGAACGGCGGGGGTGGCGGCGGAGGAGTGTAACGTAGGCGGAGACGCGGTTATAACACAGCCAGCGCTGGTGGAGCGCGCGTTTTGTCTTTGTCATGAATGCTCTCCCTTATCTTCCACGAGTCCATCACCGGAGACCGGTTTTGTCCTGACTGGGTTCTGTCCTGCGCTAGGCTCTGTCTGCGAATTGTAAGGAGACAGGAAACTGGACACCGAACGAAACGTCTGGACCGAACGGCCGGTTGGGAAATATTTCGAAACGTCGATCAGCCGCGAAACAAGGGTCGTGAGTTATACGATGGGGCTCTCGGTCCATGGCAAGTGTCCTGTAGTCTCTTTGTCCGCCTTTTCATTCCGCGTACGCGCTCCCTCCGACGGAGCCTCGCGCTCCGACGACGCCACGCTCCGGCGACGATTTTCGACGCTCCGACGTTTCGACGACGCGCAGTGAGTCGTCTTCTTCACCGTCTTAGCTAGACCGATCGAAGTTCGGCTCGTTCGCGGTGGTAAAATATCGGGCCATTGTGTAGCGGTGTCGGAGCATGCGAATCGATGCCTCTCGATCACCGGACTACATCTCTCGGCTGACCACAGTTCCCTGGCTCTCACTCGCTTTCGGTAAAGGGATACGATGTAAATCAGTCTAACGCCCGGCCGCATGCACTGACCGCACATTAAGTAGCCTTGACCACTCGAGATGGAAGCAAGCTAATCTCACAGTCGGACTACGAGCTAGGGTCCTTCGTTCCGCAACGGAACACGCCGCACCTGCACGGCCCTGATAAAGTATTCACCAAATTGGCTCGCCCCGGATAATTACTCCGATAAACTCTAATGGGAAAATGGATATCCTCGCAAAAATATTTGAACCCCGCGAGAGTTATTTCTATATCCGAGGAAAGATAATAGATTGAATAAAATATGCGCTTTTATATTCGGCGGGGATTATAGCTGACAAAGGAGAGCGTTAAAATTATTTATTGTATAATCTATTCAGGCTCGTTTTAGCTCGGGCAATTAAATTAAACCTTCGAACAATTCTCCTATATTATATGCTATTTACGAGCATCCGAGCGCGGAAATAACTCGCCGAGTCCGACTCGAACGAAATCGTCTTTGCAACGGTGGACGGCGTTCGAGTTCAGCTCGTGTCAATGTCTCGGACGAGAATTGTTGAGCACGTAGGTAACGTATATACGTGGAAGGAGGACACCGATCGATCGTTAAGTTCGTGCCGGGCTGCCGGGGACACTTACAAATTAGCCAATCAAGTTCTAATCCCAGTACGATTTACCCCAATCAGCCCGCATCCCGCCGCAAATACTTTAATCCGTCCATTAATCCTGCGAGATAAAAGTTTCCGAAGTAGTTACGGCCCCTTTGTCGTCGGCATCGGCTGCGTATCGGCTCGCGAACCGTTCGGTTACAGCCGATTCCCGAACGATAAGGACCGCTTCCTATCTCCGTAATTAGCGTTCGCTGAACTCCTATCAATCGTTGACCATGAAGGAAAAATAAGAAACAAAACGGAAGTCAGTGTAACGTCGACGAGGATGCGGGTTCGATATAAATTTTATAAGCAGCTTTAGCTGCCAGAGGCAAAAAAAAGTCCTGTGCAATTTCCTTATAACTCCACTCATTAAGTATTTGAGGATGGACGAACTAATTAGTCGATTACTCCTGAATTATTCGAGATAGAAGAAAATTGTATATGACCTTTTTTGTTGGTAATAGTAGTGTCTACAACTTTCATTCGAAGCATTTTTCGAAATTTTGAGAAAAAAGAATTTTCCATTTTTCCGAGATTTTTCCAAGGGATACCCCTTCAGATTTTGCAAAATTTTCGATTTTTACCAATAACTTCTTATCTGTTGCTGCTAGAGAAAAATGTTTGAGACGAAAGATGTAGGTACCATTAAAAGTCACAAGTTTTGTATAAATCATTTTTTTCTACTGTCAATAATTAACGAGTAATTTGCAATAAACTGTTTTTTCGTTTTTTAGCAAATACTTGTAAACTATCGACACTAGCGAAAAATGCTTGAAACAAAAGTTGTAGCTCTTGTTGTCAGTTACAAATAAGATCATATGCAATCTTCCCGTAGGACCAACAGTTTAGAAGTATTTGAGGAAAAACGAAATTTTTTGCTAAAAGTTGCTATCTCGACGATGGAACAGTCGGATTTTGTCAGTAACAATAAAATGCCAGCTAATTATACTTAACTCATTAAATATCGAAGTTAGAAGAAAAATTCATCGAATTTCTCGTACGTACGTGTACGAATCAATACGATACGATTTTTTAAAAGATATATCTAAGGAAATGAGGATGAAAACAATTCACTTAAAAACTCCAACGGGGAGAAACTTCTCCATTTGACTGGGATACGTATCCGCGGCGGTATAATCCCGATGTATTTAAGCGGACAGCGGGATTGAAATCCAAAAAAAAAAGTAAAGAAGGATCGTAGGGATTCGCGGTGGAGTGAGCGGAGAGGTGTGAGCGTCGCTTAAATTTATGCTCGGCATCCTAGCGGTCGTCCCCGGGCAATTTTTTTTCAACTTCAACCTCGGGCGATTCTCTACTCCCATCCCCTCTCGCCGTCACCCCTTTCGCTCCCTCTCTCTTTCTCTTCTCCGGTGGCCATATACAGAACGCTGGACAAACAACAATAAATACATTTTCCCAGGCGGGGAGGCAAACCCGGTGAGGGGTGGAACTTCCATACGAGCACGTACGGGCATAGCTTAGCGTAATCTGACTGCACACCACCCCATTTCAGCCACCGACCCTCCGCGCCGCGACGTACGCGTACCCCCGTTACCCCTGGCCCCCCTTACACTCCAAAAGACTGCGGTCACCCTCTCGTGCCGGAGGAGAGGAATAACGGTGGCCGAAGGGGGGGTGTGGCGGAGATGTTGAGATACCAAAAAGGAGAGACAAGTTAGAAACAAGGGGCAGGAAGAAACGGGACAGAAGAAAGAAACGAGGCAGGCAACGACGCGAGGGTGGAAAGAGAGAGAGTAGGTGGCATCGCCACCTGACGAAAGAATGTCGCGACCTGACTAGAATTTCATTAACCGCGCGGTCCGCCCAGAGGTAGGGCCGGGGAAATATGAAGAGAAAAAGAGCGGAGACACCGTGGACGCGTTTATCGGCGCGAAAGAACTTGTTAAACAGACCGTTTGTCCGTTAAGTCGTTTCCGTCGTCGTTAAACGGTCCCTAAACGAAAATTATCCGGAAGGCTGATTGCCTCGACCGGTTTCACATTTTCCAATGCGCTCGAAGAACTCCAGGCGTCATTGGTTCGACGCTTACACAATACAATGACTCACCTCGCGAGAGCCAAAGGCAAACGTACCGCGCCGCTTTGTCAGCGATGTATCAAATGTTTGGTCAGTGTCACGGGCAGATGAAACAATTTGAGTAGCCGGATTACGACTTGGGAACCTTTTGAAGTAGGACGTATGCAGTTTAGCCGGCTCTTTATTTCGTTTTATTAAATCCCAAGCGGCTTGGACGATTTCACGTGGCTGTGGGATGTTTTTCGTCGGTCGTGCAAAAGTTCAAGCGTTCTCAGCCGGCGGTGCCTTCGGCCGACACCGACCGTTCGGAATGCTAATGCGTGATTACTGCGCCGGCCGCGGTCGTAATACGTGAACTTTTTGTGCGACTCACGTGTGGCGCGGCCCGCTTAAAACATCCCTTAAATTACCCCCATTAGCAGGGGTTGAATGCCGGGTAAACGAGGATTTCACTGGCGTTGTTACGCGAGATTTATTCCGTAGGAAATATTCCTTTCGCCCGTTAAATTACATCGTTACGGACCGGCCTCCGCCTACTATGGACACCCAACAGTGAACCTAAACACGCATGTAAATCGACTGACCGTCAACGACGCGTAAGGACGAAACCCAGTGAGTCGACGTCAAATTTTCAGTCCAGAGGTTAAGACGAGAACGCTAGTTAAGACAGACTGAATCCAATCTGCGTCTAGTATTTAGACTTTTTCATTTTCGCGGAATAAGATGGAGGTAACAGTGGCACGTGTCCGGCGAGAGATACGCGGCGGGGGGGAATATTCGGGACGATTTACAGAATTTAAACAGTCTCTGGGGATAAGGCGGTAGCATGGCAGGTCGGATTAGCAAGCTGCCGCCGTCGAAATAATTCCCCCTCTTGGCCTTCGCCTGGGCACCCCCTTTCAACCTCCGGGGGTTGGTTACGTCCTTCCTGCGGGATAAAACAAAACAGCCAGCGGAGTATATTAATGCTTGGCTTAATGTGGCTCGCCTAATTAATGGACCGACTCACCGGATGCCCGCGCTCTCGTCCTAAAAGTAAAAGATAACGCTTCCGCGGGAGCATTATTAAAGACAAAAGCGTCCGGTCGCGGCCCAGAAAGCCGGCCGGGAATTTTTCCAGCCCGGGATCCGCTCCTCTTAGATGCGGGAGAGAATCAAAGGCGAGACGGCGGTTTTGCGCAATGCGTGCGCCGCGGCGTTCACGCGCGCGTGAAGAAAGCACGGAAAATTTTATTTTTCAACCAAGGAGACTCCAGGGGTGGTACACTGGGAGTGTCACGGATGCTGCGAGGGCGGAGCCTTGAGAACTGCATCGAGACTGCCCAGTTACGTCGATAAATAGAGACACCGCATTTCCACGCTTTTCCTTCTAAGAAAAGCTACCCCGTCTTTTGCCACCACCCTCTCAGGTGTCTTTCATTTTAAACGGGCATTTAATCCCGAGATACAACGTCCGACGAAATACAAAGCGATCGAAGCGCGCCTCTTTAAAACAAATAGCCGGTTTCAATCACGATTGGGTAAATGGCAGTAATTATGTAATTGAAATGAATCGACGGGTTGGAACGAAGTCAGAGAAACGGCGGTGTTTCAGTGGGTAAGTAGAGGCCGAGGCGGGCACAGATTACATGGAAGTAATTTAATTACATTCAGGAAGATGGGTTACCAAGAAGATGTACCGATTGGAGGACATGTTGGCGGACGTCGAACATGTACGAGAGATAATCGAATTATCGTCGCTTTGAGGAGCAGCGTCCGTGGATGATCTGATCACGTACCTGATGAACAGATCGCCAGCGATGCGCGCAGCTTCCGAAGGGAAAGCTCTCTCTCTCGTTATGGACCCTTCGCGATTGCGTTCCAACGAACCGTTACCACTGTGCTCCGTTGGCTTTTCGTCGACGGCAACTTCTAACCGAGTAATTAAAGCCGCGAGCCGAGGCACGAAAAACCGCTGCCCGCATTAGAACTCTTCCACATGACGATTCGCGAAGTAGCCATTCAATCAAACTCACTATATCGCGATCCACATGTGGCATTTACGGAGAATTTCCTGGATAACCGTAATTACAGCTTTTTCTCTCATTAGCAATCAATAATCAAAGCTGTTGTATGATAAGAAATGAAATCCTGCCGTTTGGATTATACAGTTAATAGAAGATGTTTTATCCACACCGACGAATCGTCAAACTTTATTTATCGCGATATTTGGCGACGCGTTTTTGCCGTACGCCAGGTGGAAAGCTACGAAAATTGCGGAACAAAATGGAAATTGAGCGAGCCCATGGGGTTGGCGAAGGTTTTCGAGGTTCGTCGCCGGCATTCAAGCTGGCCCCCGCAGGAATCTCTGCGGTCGAATTCCGGTATGCCTAAGCCGAAAATACTTTTGTTATAATATGTTGAATAAGCGGTTCGCGTTTCGAGTATCAAAGGAACCGCAATACGACGTTACAACCCTTTTTGTCCCGGGAACTGGGCGCTCGAATCGGAATCACATAATCGGTTAGACGTATTGAATTCTATAAGCGGCGCGGATGATAAACAACTCGCGTCTCTAATACTTTCCGCCGGGCATATTAACGGTGTCTTTAATTAAACTGTAATAGCAACGAAATATATTAACTGGCATAAATTCGAAACCAGAAATTCGATCGTTAGCCGATTATTATGTGGGGAAGTTAGCGTGTATTCGAATTTAATAGTTTGCATAATTTACCTGGCTAGTTGGTTATTCCATTAATCACTGCACTCATAGGAGCGCTCGCATAATAATTGTACCATTATTTATATCATATTCGATGTATCGATAACCGACCGCGGCACGCAATGAATTCAATACGATTAATTAACTCGCCCCGACGCAGCTATCGAATTTGACGCGAGACTTCGCCACGTTTTCGAAACAAGAAAGGCCTATTATTTGGCCGCTAACCGCCCTGCTAACAATAAATTCTGTTATTAGAAGTCCCGTTCGGTCTAACGGGGATCGGGAATTAATATCGCTTCGGCAGAACTTGTCCCGTACACAGGGGGCTTTCTAATATTCCAGTCTTTAATAATTAACGTATCAAAGGCACGGTGGGTATTAATATTTGCTTCGGAGTCTCAACCGCATAGAAGATATTAACGTCCATGCAATATTGTGTCCAGGCTAAGAGAAGAGGACATATTGAAACCGCACAAACTTTGCTCATAGCATCCGCGGGTGCTCGTAAATATACGTATACAGCCTGGCTGGAGCTGAACGCGTTTCGCCGGACTGAATCTAAGTTCATCGCGAAAGGACAAAAAGAATCGCAGCGCGTTTTTCCAATTCCATTTAGGTATAAATCAATAAAGTGTACATGAAAAAAGACGATAACTGTTATGTCGAATACTGTTAGCTACATGTTTGCACTTTTTTATACGATTCTCCCGCCGGATGCGATATTTTCACGTTTCGACGAACGCGGGCTATCTGACGAAAATGTAGAACGATAGAAAGCAAACACTGGCTCGATTAAATAAACGTTAAACTCCGAAATTTCGTTTAAGCGAACAGCAGCGGATTCATGCCCACGGATACGTCTTCGGACGAAAACAATTAATGTTTATCGCTCGGCACGCAGCAGCAGCAGCAGCAGCAGCAGCCGTCGTCCGGGGGTCGGTTGTTCCAGAACCGTTGCCGGTTAAACGCGCAATAAGTGGTGGGAAGAGAGGGTCAAACTAATTCGATTCTAAACTCTGACCGCATCGCGCGAGANTCGTCTTCGGACGAAAACAATTAATGTTTATCGCTCGGCACGCAGCAGCAGCAGCAGCCGTCGTCCGGGGGTCGGTTGTTCCAGAACCGTTGCCGGTTAAACGCGCAATAAGTGGTGGGAAGAGAGGGTCAAACTAATTCGATTCTAAACTCTGACCGCATCGCGCGAGAAAGAGGCGACAGAGGGTGGTGGGATTGAGAGAAGGTCCACCCCCGCAAAACGGGGATGGACACAGATGGCACTAACCGCGCGCCGTTAAATTCTGAACCTGTAACTCTAATTGCTCATAGACGAGCCGATGCGAGGCCCTCGCGCCGGCCAGATGCCGCCGAAACTTGTTGAAAACCACGAAAACGCGATTATTCATCGTCTCGATTCGATGCGTTCGAGACGCGATAATGTACCGCGGTTAATCCGCAGCTGATAGAACCCGAAATTAATCGTTCGATTACGGCGGAAATAATCATCGCTCGATTGAATTAATTCGCCGTGTTATTGTTATTCGTTTCGCCCGTTTGTTTGTACAATTACCGTCGACGATCAACCGAGGTTTTGTTGTGTTACAGGGAATCGGGGGGTGACGCACAATGGACGTGGCCAAAACTGAGCCAAACAAGAACGGGCCCGTGCAACGGGAGTGCGGGGGATGCGGCGGCGTGATCACGGAAAGGTGAACAGCTTTGTCGGTTTCTGAGGCCGCGTTTAAGGGAGCTAGAAAGAACTGACGAAAATTATTTTCCCCAAATCGAAGGTACTTCCTAAGCGTGTTGGACTCGTTTTGGCACGAGGACTGCCTGAAGTGCACCAGCTGCCAGTGCAGGCTCGTCGACGTCGGCCTGTCGCTCTTCACGAGGTCCAACCTCATACTTTGCAAGAAGGACTATTTGAAGTAAGTTTTAACGCGAGACGCGCGCCTAAATATCGCGGACCCATCAAATTGTAATTCGATTTCGCTCGGGGCGCGTTTCATATTTCATTAGACTCCGGTGCACCGGCACCGGCGACGTCAATAAGTCGCGAAGAGGGAACGAGGAGACGCTTGTGCACACTTGACACAGCTAACGGACGCAACAAATCGAATTTTACAGATAAGTTTCCCTTATTGAATACATCCACGTCCTGTATAAACAGGCGAGGGCAAATAAACCGTGTTGAGATTACAAAGCCCCGGGGGAACACGCGCAGGTGGCGCGCGTCTGTAAAGAGCCCACTCGCTATCGAACCTCCGTGGTCTTTATTAATAGCCCAATATTTGAGGATGGCATATTCCTGGTCCTCGTGGGTTTATTGCTTCTCGTTCTACGCGAGCCGAAAGTCTATGTACCACTCGAATGTCGTCGAACGACGTAATAGTGTACGGGGGAGAGAAAGCAATGGCAGTATCGTCGGAAAACATCCCACCGCCCTTCTCCCAGTAAAATTAGTTAACGCGATTTCCGCTCCTCCGTTTGCGCAGACTATTCGGACACACCGGCCACTGCGCTGCCTGCAACAAGAGCATCCCTGCCTTCGAGATGGTAATGAGGGCAAGAACGAACGTCTATCACTTGGAATGTTTCGCCTGTCAACAGTGTAATTACAGGTAAGACACCTGACGACTTATTAACGCCGAATACAATATTTCAATATTTGAGATAAAATAATACGTCGGAAGGAGGTGGAAAATTCGCGAGGGATCTCCGCTCGTCGAAGTACGGGCATAGTTTCTGAGACGCGATATTATTTTATTAAATATAGCGAGGGGTGGTAATTAAACATTCACACCCGGGGGTGGCGGGAAAGTCGCTCGGTTTCTGGGAAGTATTCGTCGTGGCAGCTCATCCGTATAACAATTTAATTCGAGCCAACCCGACCGTGTGCCCGCGGGGTGGAGGCTCGCGCTAAACTTCTGCAGTACTTCGCAACACTTCGCTTACTTATTCACAACAACCAAGTTAAGCTCGGGGCTCGTTCGAGTCTGTGTTTAAATCGAGACACCTCGGTGAATCCAGCGGATGGAGATAATCGGCGCAAGAATCGAGAAGCCGCGATTTAAAGCCCCGCGCTTTCTCACNTTAGACTCCGGTGCACCGGCACCGGCGACGTCAATAAGTCGCGAAGAGGGAACGAGGAGACGCTTGTGCACACTTGACACAGCTAACGGACGCAACAAATCGAATTTTACAGATAAGTTTCCCTTATTGAATACATCCACGTCCTGTATAAACAGGCGAGGGCAAATAAACCGTGTTGAGATTACAAAGCCCCGGGGGAACACGCGCAGGTGGCGCGCGTCTGTAAAGAGCCCACTCGCTATCGAACCTCCGTGGTCTTTATTAATAGCCCAATATTTGAGGATGGCATATTCCTGGTCCTCGTGGGTTTATTGCTTCTCGTTCTACGCGAGCCGAAAGTCTATGTACCACTCGAATGTCGTCGAACGACGTAATAGTGTACGGGGGAGAGAAAGCAATGGCAGTATCGTCGGAAAACATCCCACCGCCCTTCTCCCAGTAAAATTAGTTAACGCGATTTCCGCTCCTCCGTTTGCGCAGACTATTCGGACACACCGGCCACTGCGCTGCCTGCAACAAGAGCATCCCTGCCTTCGAGATGGTAATGAGGGCAAGAACGAACGTCTATCACTTGGAATGTTTCGCCTGTCAACAGTGTAATTACAGGTAAGACACCTGACGACTTATTAACGCCGAATACAATATTTCAATATTTGAGATAAAATAATACGTCGGAAGGAGGTGGAAAATTCGCGAGGGATCTCCGCTCGTCGAAGTACGGGCATAGTTTCTGAGACGCGATATTATTTTATTAAATATAGCGAGGGGTGGTAATTAAACATTCACACCCGGGGGTGGCGGGAAAGTCGCTCGGTTTCTGGGAAGTATTCGTCGTGGCAGCTCATCCGTATAACAATTTAATTCGAGCCAACCCGACCGTGTGCCCGCGGGGTGGAGGCTCGCGCTAAACTTCTGCAGTACTTCGCAACACTTCGCTTACTTATTCACAACAACCAAGTTAAGCTCGGGGCTCGTTCGAGTCTGTGTTTAAATCGAGACACCTCGGTGAATCCAGCGGATGGAGATAATCGGCGCAAGAATCGAGAAGCCGCGATTTAAAGCCCCGCGCTTTCTCACCGGACTCGAGCAATAAATTACAGTTAATTGCAGCTTGTCGCCTCTTCTGCTCTCTCTTCCACGATGTCATAAATTGACGAGAAATATAATTTATTTAATAATCGCAAATGAATCATTTGGTTACCAGTTTTTTAAGTACAAGTCGTTTCGTCTGTTCTAATTTTGAAACAGCGAGCCGGTGCTTCCACGTTTTACGAAAAATGTATCCGTCCTACCCATAAGGGAGATTCAGCCGCGAAATTCCCATCCCGTGACGAGCGTAATTGACGCGAGGGCGATGGCAGCGGAGCGTTGAGACTCCCGCGGAAGAGAGGAGATCCGAGTGGAAAGTCGAGAGTTTAGCGAACTATGCGAGCGACGTGTAGATGCCTGGAGGTGTACGTCAGATGCAAATCACGCCGACTAATTTCCCGGAAAACTAACGGATCCCGACGGGCTCTGAATATCCGCGAGAGACGTTTCATGCGTAGCCGCGTTCCGATAATCCGAAATTAGCGAATTAATTAATTTCACTGTCGGAATTATTCGCGGGATATTCGACGGCGAACGCCGTCGACCGGTGTCCGCAATCAACGCATCGATCGGTCGGAAAAGTATTATAACGTCGGGCGTCGGGTTCATTTCGTTCCCGTTCGATCGGGTCGAAGTTTCGGGACGGGTCGACGGCATTTTCGCCTGGCTAATGTCAGGCCGCGGCATTTCCCTGACCTTTCTCCCGCCGCGTCGCGGCGAACGCTTCCGTCTCGGATTAACGTTGTTTCCGGCCGATATCCGCGTATCGCGCGTCTGGTTCGGATACAAACGAGGTACACGGGAGAGCAGGGACGGTTCGTGCGATCACCGTTCGGATTAATTGGCCCACGAGCGAGTTACACGTTCCTCGCTGAATTTAAAATACGATCCACCATTAAAAATAGAATTTTTTTTACCGTGTAAGCGAGTCGTATCGCGAGCGCGGGTCGCCGAGTAAAAAAAGCGTAGAAAAGAAAGGGCTGGCGCGGTGCACCGGGAAAGGTTGAGCCAGCACGCGGCGGGGCGACGCGGTTCGACCGGGCCAGCACGTGACTATCGAGCGCGAACCCGATTACTACTTAAAGATACGTCGAAAGTATACTTTCTTACGTGGTCGAAGGTAACGTGCAACCCTTAAGGCGAACCATTGGTCAGGGGTCGAAGCGGTTGACCGTAGGTGAAGCGGAAACGGATGTGGCCGTTGGGTCACGCGATCTCCCACGAGCCGAGCATAAAACACCTGAGTTGTTTAATCATACGCTCCTAAGCCGAGTCGTACATCGTAAACTCGTAAGGGCAGACCACCTCCACCTCTTATTCCTCTCTCGCTCGCGGGGCCTCCTCTCAACCGAGATGTACGCTCTGATAAAAGAACTCCGTTTATCCATTAACAGGTATGTTCCGTTGAGTGTACGCTATCAATAAAAGTAGTTGGTACACAATTGTCAAGAGCCGCAACGTACGAGGTGATCGTTAGTTTTTTACGATTTAAAACGAAACGCCGCGACGTATAAGATTTTAATTGTTTCTATAAGAAATTATACTTCATCTCATCGATAAAAATATGTTTATATCTATACTTGAGGAACTTGGTCCAAATTGATTTGATTACTCCCCCGAACAAATGATATTACATTCCCATGGACGATTACTGTGCATCTTGAACGCATGAGACGCTGGTGGCTCTTTCGACTTACAATCGAATCGACGAAACCCGAGCTTCGTCTTTTGTCGACTAAAGTACAGCGTAGGCATTGTCAGGAGCGACTTACGACTCCTCCCTCGTACGACTATAGTCCATTGTTCGTGCTTATATTGTATTTAGGCATTACGAGTCGGGCCAGTTTAATTGTTATTGTTTCGCGGCGCTTATCGAACACGCTGCTCTGCTGCATTCCCACGCGAGTCATCGCCTGGCCTCGTAATTACTCGAAAATCATTAAACTTCCACGACCGGTTGTTCCGTACGAAATGCTCGTGCCGCGCCATTAATAGAAACGTTGCCGGGTAATCTCTCCGCGCGACGAGGTATAAAACGGTGGAAGAAATTAACGATAGGAACGATATATCATAGCTGGCTCGTTATGATTGTATTCCCGACAAACGAGAGAGTCCCCCTTATCGCGGCCGCGTTGCGTCTCTATGCGCGCCGTTAGCGAAGACAGGGCGAGCATTTCGATGTTCGACCGCGACCGCCGCCGCCGCCGCCGCCGTAGCGGCAATGCAAAGTTAACTCTCGCGTTACGAATTCACGCGTCTCCGAGGGTGGTAGAGAGATTCGTGTTAGCGGTAGTTATACGGTATATGGGAAGGTCGAGTGGAAAGAGGCGAGCCGCCGGGCCGGCGTTAGAAGGGAGCGGCCATTTTGTTTCCGGTGTCCCGGGAGCACTTCCGGTCACCGTCACGCAGTTCTGCGTCGCGAAGTGCCCCCGAGCTCCTGAGATCTCCTTTCACGATTATATTCAAATTAAATGCGGGAGTCTGACCGGTAATATACTGCCGCCAATTTAGCTACAACCCCCCGGAGGGTGGTTCGCCTTACCTCCGTTCGCCGCTGGACATCCGACCTCAGTGTCCCTGGAAGAATCCGCGGCGTTCTCTGTCTACCTTCTATTAATCGACCGTGCCAACAGTCCGGCCGGCTCTGGCTGCCTACGCGGACGTAAAAAGATCTCGCAGGCGGGAGCCGGTATCGGTAATCGTACACCAAAGGCATCGATCACCGGCCGAAGTTTCGTTAATGATAGGAAAAACGACACCGAGTGGACTTTTGTGATCGCCGGCATAAATGCACGGCAGACAAGGAATTCGCTTCCGGTTTTCGGATGCAAAACTCGAGCGGCGTATCGCGTTCAAGCGCCGCTGCATCCGAACAGTAGGGGTTTCAGTTGCACCATTTTCAATGGTGATAATCCGAGGGCCTCGTTGCACGAACCGAACCAAGCTTTGTCACCGGATAACCTAGACTCGCATTGCCAGCTCCGGTAGCGGCACCGATAGACCCCTCGTCCCAACCCCCTTTCCTCCTCCGACCGTCCCGGTATCACTCATCCTCCTTCGCGCACCTCCTGTTCCACACCCACCCCCCAGGACGCGGCGCCGTTTCATCCCCCTCGTCGGAGCCACCTTCGAAAGCCAGCTCTGTGTAGCCGAACACTGCCTCTTCCCCTCCTCCTGTACTTCACGCGCGATATACAAACCTCGTGCGGTAATAGACGTTCCAGCGCGATTATAAATGAAACGCGTGACACGCGGGATCGAATTACTTGAGCGATCGGCGCCGAATTCGATGCCAAAACAACGGTTCGTCGTTGCGGAATCNCGAATTCACGCGTCTCCGAGGGTGGTAGAGAGATTCGTGTTAGCGGTAGTTATACGGTATATGGGAAGGTCGAGTGGAAAGAGGCGAGCCGCCGGGCCGGCGTTAGAAGGGAGCGGCCATTTTGTTTCCGGTGTCCCGGGAGCACTTCCGGTCACCGTCACGCAGTTCTGCGTCGCGAAGTGCCCCCGAGCTCCTGAGATCTCCTTTCACGATTATATTCAAATTAAATGCGGGAGTCTGACCGGTAATATACTGCCGCCAATTTAGCTACAACCCCCCGGAGGGTGGTTCGCCTTACCTCCGTTCGCCGCTGGACATCCGACCTCAGTGTCCCTGGAAGAATCCGCGGCGTTCTCTGTCTACCTTCTATTAATCGACCGTGCCAACAGTCCGGCCGGCTCTGGCTGCCTACGCGGACGTAAAAAGATCTCGCAGGCGGGAGCCGGTATCGGTAATCGTACACCAAAGGCATCGATCACCGGCCGAAGTTTCGTTAATGATAGGAAAAACGACACCGAGTGGACTTTTGTGATCGCCGGCATAAATGCACGGCAGACAAGGAATTCGCTTCCGGTTTTCGGATGCAAAACTCGAGCGGCGTATCGCGTTCAAGCGCCGCTGCATCCGAACAGTAGGGGTTTCAGTTGCACCATTTTCAATGGTGATAATCCGAGGGCCTCGTTGCACGAACCGAACCAAGCTTTGTCACCGGATAACCTAGACTCGCATTGCCAGCTCCGGTAGCGGCACCGATAGACCCCTCGTCCCAACCCCCTTTCCTCCTCCGACCGTCCCGGTATCACTCATCCTCCTTCGCGCACCTCCTGTTCCACACCCACCCCCCAGGACGCGGCGCCGTTTCATCCCCCTCGTCGGAGCCACCTTCGAAAGCCAGCTCTGTGTAGCCGAACACTGCCTCTTCCCCTCCTCCTGTACTTCACGCGCGATATACAAACCTCGTGCGGTAATAGACGTTCCAGCGCGATTATAAATGAAACGCGTGACACGCGGGATCGAATTACTTGAGCGATCGGCGCCGAATTCGATGCCAAAACAACGGTTCGTCGTTGCGGAATCGAGCGGCGGCGGCGGCGGCGGCTGACATTCGAGTGTCGCCGTTATCATTCACGGAAAGTTAGAATAAATTTATAGATTCACGTCATAAGCTCGTGAAATTAATTCGTCGGTTGATAACTCGATATTACTAAGGTTTTTTATGCGATCGCTGTGTTTGTTTGACAAGTTAAACGGCTACCCGTCACGGGTGATGTAGAGGGTGGTTGATACCAAAGACTATGATATGTACGAGCATCTATCATGATGTCCATTTCACGGTTACACGTGTACCCTTGTGTGTTGCGTCGATGCCACCGCGACGGAGTGCACACTTACATAACGTGCACCCGGTCCGCGTACACGGTAATCCGAGCCAAAAACTCTCCGAGTTTAATTGAACGCGATAACCGATACACATTGCGGTCGTATGGCAACAGGTTCGGTAGACGATAGCTAGCCGGACCGAAGATAGCAAATGAAAGGTTATGATTGGAGGATACGGTGAAAAACGAAACGTATCCGCTGTAAATACGAACGCTTTTCGTGCTTCCGCGCGATCCGGCCGGAAAAATATATGAAAAGAGGAATTCAAATTTTTATCACGCTAAGTGAAAGCAAAAAAGTTGCTTTGATAAAATCGACTCTGAACCTAGACGATGGGAGAAAGGGGCGAAGTTTTGCCCTTGCGAGTTTTGACGTCGACGGTTAATTTGTCGGCGTGACAGTTTTCGCGAATGAATTTGTTGGAAAAAGTTGAATGCCGGCGAAATTAATTGCGATTGGAGGCTCGATAGCCGGGAATCTTTGTGCGAAAACGTTAAATCGATCGCCGCAGCCCGTGAACGTGGCACATTTCACGCAGCCGGCACGGATTGTTCGCCGGCGGTGCTTTTGGCGCTGACAATACCGCAATGCACAGGTTGGCCTAATAAAACTATGATCGCCGGATAAAACAGTGCAGTGCATGCTGGTAATTAGCGGTATACATAAATCATTGGCAACGTAGCACGTAAATGCATACACACACGGCGGCCCGTGTACCAGCGCCCACACCGTTACCCATTACAAACCCCGCTTCAATCCCTGACAGCACGAGCAAACGTGAGAGGCTTCGTACGTATACATATACGTCGACATATGTGCGTATAATGACAACGAGCGAGCTTAGCCCGGTCGAACTTTTGCTTTTGTTATATCAACGTCAACTTCGGTCGAAGAATAACTAACGCGAAATTGAGTGAACAAAGGGTTGGATTGAATCAAGGTTTTCGATTAAAACCGACGGAGACCCGAGAGAGGGTGGGGCTTTCATTTTTGGGACGGAAACGAAAAAATGGGCAAAAAGGAACGCGGTTATCAGGAAGCGGATAGGAGAGAGGAATATTGCTCTTAGCGTCATAATTAATTCGCCAGTCGGTGCTGGTAACCGGTGTCTAGACGTAATCCTTGGATTTTTGAGGCGCTCTCGCCCAAAGTGATGGCTTAATCTCCGGTTTAGGTGCCTTACTTGTTAGAAAATGGACGTGGCTTAAGCCTCGCGCGGCTTAAACGGGGCTTTAAACTCTTCCTTCGTATAAGGCATACACGTGCCCTATATCACTCTGACAAGCTGCGATTAGCCCGCGTTCTCGACTAATAACAGCTTTATGACGCTAACGACGATGCGACGCAACGCGTCCCCGTACAGTTTTCATGTTTCATCCAATTTTGTCGTGATTCGAACCGAGGAAAGGTAAAATATATCAACCGGTCACAGGATTTCATGAATGAATCTTGTAAATGGACATGATATTTTCATTGATGCCCCTATCGATAACGAACAGTTCTGACCTTTAATCCCAGTTTATGATTTATATCGTTTTATTCGAAAAAGTGTCAGCGGGAGGACGACGCAATGCGCGGATGATACAAATTACATTCCTGCTATCTGTCAATTGGAGCGGCGATATTAGCGCACGTGTCGCTGTTCCCTAACAACGATACGATAACGCGGCGTGCAGGCGGCCGGGCGTAGCTGGAAGCAAAAGTAGCGAATAAGCACGCGTGCGTGCGGTATGAAGCGCGCGCGACAGAATAATTAACGAAACATCAAATTCCGTTAAATGCGGGAAATTAATCGAGCAAACACGAAATTAGCTGAAGCGGACGGCGGGAGCGCGCGCGGATGTTCGCGTATGCACGTACGCGCGCGCCGCCCGCACACGCGTGCATATTATATTATGCGCAGCGGCCGCCTACGCGCACACAGATAGACGCGTATTTGCGTTACGTGGCTGCCGATAAAACGATACCGAAATTGCCGCACCGCGGCGAATGTCGTTATAGAAATTAATGCGATTTCCCTCGGGCTATCTGCTCCGCCCCCCCGCTTAGATTTACTATAACCATAATCGAAATATAATCGAGTGCATCCGCGTCGCGTGACGCGTGAAACGCGACTCTCTGCCCGTGTTACGAGTCGTCCGTTTCTCGTCAGCTCGTAGATCGGCCGTCGCGAAATTCCTTTCGATGCGTCGCGCTGCAAAACCGTCCGAAGCGGTTTCCAGCTTGTAGGCGCGCGTACCGTGTGCACGGCGCGCAGCGCGGCGCAGCCCGTATCCAAACCTTGTGTTTCGCAAACATCATTTGTTTTCATGCAACGGCGCGTATATACACATTTGCGTATGCATATACGTAGATACGTTTATAAATAACGCGCGGCGTGCCGTGAAATGTAATTTTTTTCCAGCGTGCATGACTTGGCATGAGCCGAGCCAATTACGAAAAACGACGAGCTGACGGCCACGCGCGTTGTACACGTCTGGACGACATTACCGAAACGTGTTCCCGCGTTGGTAATTGAACCTGGTCCTTGGAAAAATAATTCGCGAGGGGTGCCGCGTGAAAAATAATTGCTCGTATCAAACCCGATCGTGATGGGCGGCGGGCACGGCGAATCGCAGAAATGCGGTGTCTGGTATGCTAAAAGGAGAACATTAATTGGAAATTAGTCGGCGCAGCTATGTTGCGAATGCTTTAATGGCCCGGCGCACGATAATATCGTGCGAATTTACGTTTGCCCGCTAAGCAAATTCTTCGAAAAGCGGCGCGGGCAGTCAGCGGGCGAGGGGGATCGGCGCGGAGGCAGGAGCGAATCGAATACGGGAGTGCCAATAAATAATGAGAGAACGCGCGAGAGATCGCGTCCGCGGCGCTCCCGCCGCGCGTGACCGTCGATAAAATAATAATTACCGGCGACAATGCGCCCGGTACAAATTGCCCGTTAATTTTTGCCCGATAAACATTCGTAAGCCCGCGTAGAAGCGAAAACCGTATGCACGCGACGCGTAAATAATGGCGAAAATACGATCACGAAAACCGCGTGTTCTACGCACGGACGGCTACTCTGTGTGTACACGTACGCGCGCACACACAATCGGTCCCGTCCCCTCGCGCGGCCGTGTGACGCTGGAAGTTAGCCCCCGCGTAAATATCGCTAGACAATAATTTCGGATGGTTATTAGCGATAATAAAATCCTAATTTATCGAGCGACGCGGCCGACCCTACGCGATTTATAATCCGCGCTCGCGATGCTTCGTCACGATCGCCCGCCCGCCCGCGACGAAACAACGCCGCGCCGGTTATGGAAAAAATGTGTTTGCCGTTCGCGATCGACGGAATCGTTCGATTCGTTCGCCACCGGGGTATCTCGTTTGTTTGCGGTTACTTATTGCCGGAGTGACAGCGCGGACTGAAACAACCGAGTCTGTCTCGGGCAGGTCACAATGAAACTAAGGCGCAATCTGAAGCCCGCTTCGCTGTGACACATCGGTTTCTGAGTTACAGAGCGTCTGTGGCAGACACCCCGTATCTAGTGGGCTGCAAGGGAGTTAGACGACTCGCTACAATATCACTTGTCACGTCCAACGTCAGTTCGCAAACCTAGATTATTTGGTTACTACACGGCTCGCGTAACACTACGAATTAAAGCGGGCATACAATTTCTGTCGTTTATCACTTCGACGGTGTCTTTAATCGATTATTAAATCGACTGTGCGAATTCTCTTAAGGCGATGATATATCGTCGTCGATTCGATAAGAAAAGCCTCTTTATAGACTTGTCACGCGGCGGACAAGCAGGAGAGCACGATAATAGATTGTTGTCCATCGTGGCAACTTTTGAAAAGTTCGTCGGGTGAGCAGCTTGCAACACGCCGGCAGCGTAAACCTCATGGGTTCAGGATCCCGTCCAGTGCATCAATTTCAACTTTACCCGCCGTCTCACCGTTTTTAGAGGACGCATTTTCTTCCACTTAACTTTCCCGGCGATAAGGGCAAGCCCGGCGTCGCCTCGCCGTCGTCGGCGGGGAAAGAGAAAAAGGGCAGGGGCTGCGCCCGAACGCATGCAAAGTAAAGTTGTTCTTTAGTTCGTTAGGTCGGATCTACCGACAGCTAGGGGAGGGCTACCTTCCGCCTTCCGCTTTACTTATGAGACTCGAAGGTGAAGAGATAACCCGTCGACATTATTCACCGGCAGAAAAGAACTGGCGTGGATGTTACTAGGGATGCAACTTTGGAATTCGTCGACGGCGACTTGCTGACGTATCTCGATTCGTTCCCACCGTTGTAACCTCATGAGTGGTGATGAATTTATTTGTACTGAAATCAAGTGTTCGTTGAACGATTTTATCGGCAGACGATGGTCGAAAGTTCGGAGAGCAAAACGTTTCTCGTTTCGTCCAGTTGGCAATGTCATTATGATCTCGTTAAAAGCGAAAGTTTTGGCCAGCTCATCACGAGGGTAAAAGAGGATGCCCAAGGGCCAGTCTATGGATGGTCTTCTCTTCGAGGGTACAGGATGGATTCGAACTCCCAAGGGTGAAATGGCTCATTCCGACGCACTTATCCGGCGCACGCCGTAGATAACCATAGATTAATGGGGCTCGGAGACTCGGAAGGCGACGGAAAGAGACGAACGAGGACCCGTGGAAGGAGCAAGATGAAAAGGAATGAAGTATCGAGGGCGAGAGAGAGCAGAGACATGTGTCACGGGATAGGAGAAACGAACAGAGCCGATCTATAAAGAAAGGGCGTTACACCTTACTCGGCGCCTTGCCTGATTTATTGTTTATTGAGAAATATGGCCGTTACTTCGTTCTTAAGAATTAACCCCCTTTCGTTCAGAACGTTCGCAGGGACCGATCCGTGAAACCGGTCGGAAAGCATGATGAAAGCCGAACGTCCATCATGATTTTTACCGTTTAAGTTAATCCGACGAAACGATACGTACGATGCTCGCGCCGACTACGAGTCGGGATTAAATTTTCACCAATTATCGGATAATACTACTACTACTATTAATACTCGACTATAGGCAGTCTTCGAAACTCCTCCAGCTTTACGCCAAGTTGATGGACTTTGCTTAATGCAAAGCCGACCCACAGAAAGGATTAGGCTAGCTAAGCCAGCTACCAGAACTCGCTCCGTCTCGCTCTTGCTTCCCCGTTTCATCCCTTCAGGATATTCGGGATATTCAGTTATCAAGTGGTACCGGTCAGAAGGCGGTACCGTTAGAAGTCAAACAAGCTGCCCTAAGCGAGATAAGGTTGTTAGTCGGCTGTAACTTAACGGATAAGGAGCTCATCCCGTGTTCTCCAAAAATCACCAATTGTACCGGGGGAGATCGGAGTCCAAGTTTCGAGAATAGATACGCATGATCGATCATGGCTCTCCCCGTATGATAATAAACCACGGTTTCGCATACATTAACCGAAGCCAAGAAGTTCGCAGGCTTGGCTCCTTGCATCCTAACTCCGAACAAGATTTGGTAATTAAACCCGTGGCCCGTGCAACTTTGAATTATGCGTGTTCACGGTCCTGCGCCGAGAAATCTTCAGGGACCAATTTGTTGATTAAGCCTTCGAACTATCTTAGCTTCTAAAACGCCAAGGAGTCTCGCATGCACTATCTGTTCTTCTAACAATGGGACTGTACAGTAGTTTAATTAGTCTGGTTACACGGATTCTTTTTAGTTAGTGGGGAATCGATCAGGCTTACGGAAATATACGTGATGCGTAACTCATCTAATTAGTTTTGCTCGCTTAAATTGGCTACGCGGATCTCTTTAATTGTGAGCTTAATTTTAGGGCTTACATTCATAACCCTCCTACGGTAAGGGGTTGTATTATTCCGCCGTGGGGTGCAATTTATTAAATCTGCTCCGCAGTACGATTCGTATGATACGCCGGAGATTCGCCGTTTCTGTGTCTCGCAAGAAGGCAAACAATGAGACGGGAAACGATTGAATTCTTTTAGTTTCCTGCTCTTATCATCCGGTTCCATCGAACTATTACGCTTCGGGCGCACAAATGATTCGCGTGAATTGTTGCGAAATTGATTTAAACGATAGAATTAACGTTGAAGCAATCTATTGTTTCTGGTAGAATTACGCGAACGATTTGGATATTTTCCNACCGGAGATTCGCCGTTTCTGTGTCTCGCAAGAAGGCAAACAATGAGATGGGAAACGATTGAATTCTTTTAGTTTCCTGCTCTTATCATCCGGTTCCATCAAACTATTACGCTTCGGGCGCACAAATGATTCGCGTGAATTGTTGCGAAATTGATTTAAACGATAGAATTAACGTTGGAGCAATCTATTGTTTCTGGTAGAATTACGCGAACGATTTGGATATTTTCCAGCCAAATTACAGGAACGTCAACACCGGTATCCCTGTCATCCACAGCGGCCGGCTATGCATCGAGGGCAGCGGCGCTCTCTTTTCGAGCGTAAAATTGAATCACCGCTTTTTAAACATCCAGCACCGCTTACTTCTGCTCGTAAACCCCTCCGCCCCTCCCTTTGCGTTTGACAAAAAACGTGAACGCCACTCGAAATTTTCATTTATGAACGTGTTTCATTTAACAATCCTGTTTTACTAATTCAATTTGTCTGGCCCGAGTTCAATGGGCGCAACATGGAAAAGGAGGCAGTAATGCGACAGATACATACATACGTGAAACCGAACGAGTTGAAGACGCTTTTTGTGTTATAAACGATACTGACTGTTACGCGTGTACGTGCGTGTATCGTAAAGGGCCGAGTCGGCTGTATTTCATCGATAATCCAGACGAACCCGCCCGGAGGTTCCTCACGAAATGAAGCGGGGAAAACGAAACCCCGACAATGCCCGCCGGTTACAGTTACTGTTACCGTGATATCTACTCGATAACTTCGATATTCGATATCGGAACATGCAAGATTTCGAGGTCGGGCCCTTGTTACTAGCTAGTTGCGAGCTACTTAACGATGAAAACTTAGGCAGTGGCGCGGCGTAACTCGCGTTTAACCCGATTCCCTCTTACAATTAGTTGGCCGACAGCTCGTAGACCAAACCGACTTAGCGGACCGCTCCCGCTTCTGGTCTCTCTCGTAGTAAGCTCGGCCACGCGCGGCAGACCGGCCCATTCAAATTAGCCGAAGTTTATCTGGAATTATGGAGTACGGCAGCGCGTACTTCTCGACGATGCTTATCAATGGTCACGAGTATGTGCTTACGGCCGGATCGATCGAGCATCAGTCGCTGCCATAATTGGCAGACTCCCCCGTTGTACTCGCCAATTAAGTCCTCGGCCGGCGCTGCCAAAAACCGTTTTGTCAATTTCTAACGGGCTGAAGGACCATCACGTTTTGTTCGCGCCCGGCGTCAGCTAAACAAACAAGGAAAATGAAAGAAAAAAAATCGATGTTCCGCGGAGCCGTTGCACCGCGCCGCACCGGTGCGTATCCGCGGCAGGGGCGCGCGTGTGCGTTCATGCGAATGCATTATAGTTCGTTGCCGTTAACTGGCAATTATGCAGAGTGGGAGCTTAGCCTTTCGAAATGGGCATCGATCGTGGGCAGACTATCCATGCACGGTTATGCTGCACCGTTACCAGCCAATACGCTTCCGTGAAACGGAGATAATCGCGCATCGAATCGAGGCTGCGATTCCTCCTACCTTTCACCGTCCGCGTGAAATCCGCCGCTGGAAAACGTCCAAACGTTTCCTTCGCCGTTATCGTCGGCCGTGACACAATAGTCGTCGACGCGGTGGTAGTTCCTAGTTCCTACGGACTGACGGGCCGACTCGATACTCAATTCCGAGAGATGAGTGCCCGCCAGGCTTTTCTCGCAGTCACCGATGTCGCGGGTGATCCTGGAGAACTGATAAGTACCTGCTCCGGGCGAACGGTAGATTTATTGCCGAGCTCGTCGGTTAACCTCTCTCGCTGCCACCCTATATACGTACGCCGCCGCCGCCTGTTCTATCTGCGCTCTCACCCTTCCCAGCTCCCTCGTTTTCTTAACACGATTCTTCCCCTCACCTCGTCTTGTTCCGCGGCCGCGAACGATTCGGACAACTCCCTCCTCCCGTTTTCCTGTTTCCATCGACCGAAACTCGACTTCCGCTTTATTGGCGGAAATAATCTTTGATGTGATTGCGCTTTGCCTTGAAACTTTTTCTCCGAGGGCGACCTAAGGCAATCGATTCGCGATACTGCTCCGAACCGATTCGGCTTCCACAGCCACCTCTCCATATTTACGATAACGCGTTCCTTTTCTCTCCTCCGCCGCTCCGCGCCTCGTTACATATTAATGGAGATCGTATTAGCATAACGCAGAACAATATCGGCAAGGGAGAGCGATCGGTCTGCGCGGAACGTTAAAGAATTTCGTGGAGGAGAAATATATTGCGATGAGCGATGCGTTGCGATTGTTCGATAAGACGCGGCATTACGGAACGATGACGAGAGTACGGCGAGCGCGACCCACGGAAATATCGCAGTTTCATCCCCGCGGAGGCCGCTTCAACCCCTTCGGCCGCGAGCAACAAAGCGGCCTTCCTAAAGGTATCAACGACCCATCGCTGTCTTAATTTCCTTCGGTAATCTAGGTTATTAATATAGCTTAGGGTCGACGGCGCGTAATTTCACGCCGCATAGAAATTAATAGAAAGACGAATGCTTCCCTTTGCGAACTTTACAGCTGAATACCCGGTCGGAATGGCAAATGAAGCTGTCGCCCGACATTTCCATTTTTGATTTACAATTACTGACATTCGATCACAAATCAAGACGACTCTATTGTTCAGTCTTTTGTTTCAAAATTTCTATATATAATTATAATTTATAATATGCACGATAATTATAATAAATATAATGAGTGTATTATAAAAATCTGAAAAAAAGTAAAGACAACGGGCTATAAATTAAGTTGAAAAAAATGTGGAGTCCACTCGGATTCTTGAGCNGAGTCTTTCGTTTCAAAATTTCTATATATAATTATAATTTATAATATGCACGATAATTATAATAAATATAAAAAATCTGGAAAAATGTAAAGACAACGGGCTATAAATTAAGTTGAAAAAAATGTGGAGTCCACTCGGATTCTTGAGCCTAACGACTAGCCCCTGGTTCGAACATCGATGGGGCGCGTGACATGACGTAGAGCCCGTGAACATTTCCATGTCAGCGTGCACGGTACGGGTCGGACAATGAGTCGAATCCGCGATCCGAGACGCGACGCGTCGCGCCGCGTTCGCTGTATTATCGAGTGGCATTCCGACGCGACATTTAGATAGCGACGTCAACTGTCTACGTCGGGGGTAAATCTGTCTTGGAAGCAAAGGCGGCGTACTTCCCCCAAAGCGGCGGCGGCGGCGGCCGACCAGCCAGCCCTCGCTACCGAACCGAGCGAATTCACTTCTGATCGAATTAGCGCGTCACAGTTCCCTGTGATACCCCGACAGTCTGAATTAATTAACAGGAGAACGCGCTAGATAAGCAGCCATTATCGAAATAAAGCGGCCAGATATGAAGCGCCACGAGATATCGGGAAAATTAGATCGATATCCTTGTTTATAAATAGAATTGTTCCTCTCTCGAAGACTCGAATTTCAATGTATATTTTTAAATATAACTTCTCTTTGCTTCGAAGCTGTCAGATTTTGATACTTGAGTAAACACCGTAATTAGCTGTCAGCCATTTTTCGTTAGCGTTGCATTACGATTAGCATTTGATTCTATTTTAGGTACGATCCATTAACATCTGAATAACGTCCTAATTAGCGATGATATTGAAGAACTGACAAGAATGGATTTCGGGATCGTTGCAAATCAGATTTTTGATCGCTTCGCGAACAGACAGGACTGCCTAACGTCAAACCAGACAAACGTCTCGGCGGGACGGAGCAGCGTCTTGACTCCATTAACTTCACACTTAACAGCACCTTAGAAACCCTGGGCGTCGGCAGGAAGATCTGATTAGGGGTTCGAGTCTCTGCTAAACGCGTTAGTCTCGACTGTAGAACATCGATGGGGAAGGAGGAGGAGTGTACAGCTCCATCAGGTGCTAGAACGGTTTGCTCTGCGAGAAGCCACTCTCGAGGTGTGGGGATGCCGCGCGAAGGCGGGGGTTGGTTGTCTCTCCATAGTTTGATGCAAATTGAGTAGGAGCAGCAGCGACTACCAAGAATATAGACGGTTTCTCCGAGCTCTTCTCTCCCGGCAGGAACCCCCACGATCGAGTGCAAAATTTATTCCTTTGCAACCACCTCTTCCACCTCGCCGCCTAGCCCGTTGACTCCGTCGAAGTCTCGCCGTTTGAGGTTTCTCACCCCATCAGCTTCGACAACTCGTTCTGTTTACCGACGAATCTCGGAGGCTTCCTCTCGACTCATTGTTAGCAACGTCGTGACGCGGAGGACAATTAACGACTTCCGAAACAACTTCACCCTACTTTTTGTTATAATTTCCGTGTACTACCCTCGCAAGGGTAATGAAACGTATAGGTATGAAAATCCATTTTTTTTTGGTATTTGTTAACGAGTCCTGATACGGCGTTGCCGCAACCCTTTCGATGCCATTTAACGTCACTAATGCTCGAAGCGTTTAACATTGCACAGACGCAATCTATATCGCATATCTACTCGGAAAATCACAACACCATTATGCCACCATCCAGTCTGATCTCTCTCTTCCTCTCAGTACCATTCCGCCAGCGTTTCTCGCTCTAATGTCCCTTTTTATGGCGCTCGATTCGAGGCTGCCCCCGGGATCGATTTTACTTCGCACCATGGCACTTATCGTACCCCGTTACGGTGGAGCATTGCTTTTTATGGCGGTCTATGCTTAGATGTTCCGATCGCTCTTCAGTCTCCTACCTACGATCTTTTCTCTCCGCTCTCTCCCCGTCTTCTCCCGATCATTCGCGGAATTAAAAGAATGGAAAATCGAAGTAATCGCTAACCCACAATATCGAACAGATGCTATCTCAATTCATTTTTGATGACGTTAAATCATCCCCTATGCCATCAACCGCGCTGCTTATCGAAAACCATTTTT
>SMSR01009532.1:222886-234913 GCA_019453355.1 Ceratina japonica
GAGTCCTGATACGGCGTTGCCGCAACCCTTTCGATGCCATTTAACGTCACTAATGCTCGAAGCGTTTAACATTGCACAGACGCAATCTATATCGCATATCTACTCGGAAAATCACAACACCATTATGCCACCATCCAGTCTGATCTCTCTCTTCCTCTCAGTACCATTCCGCCAGCGTTTCTCGCTCTAATGTCCCTTTTTATGGCGCTCGATTCGAGGCTGCCCCCGGGATCGATTTTACTTCGCACCATGGCACTTATCGTACCCCGTTACGGTGGAGCATTGCTTTTTATGGCGGTCTATGCTTAGATGTTCCGATCGCTCTTCAGTCTCCTACCTACGATCTTTTCTCTCCGCTCTCTCCCCGTCTTCTCCCGATCATTCGCGGAATTAAAAGAATGGAAAATCGAAGTAATCGCTAACCCACAATATCGAACAGATGCTATCTCAATTCATTTTTGATGACGTTAAATCATCCCCTATGCCATCAACCGCGCTGCTTATCGAAAACCATTTTTCCTTCGACCGAACGGTAGACTGATAAAAAATATGATACCATTTCCAAGCAATTTACTTGGACAATTTCAGGTATCAACGAATCGGAGGACACTCGGTCCCGAATTACGCGAAAGCACAAGCATGCATATATATTTTTTTGTTGGTACTCACGTTACGATGTCTCGACTCGTCTCGTTCCGAATGCTCTGCAAATGCTCTGCATAACCGTGCAGGTGGCTCGGGTAGGTGCTGAAAAAAATCACGTTTGCATTTACATAAGCGCCGGTATAAACCACTCGACAGAAATCCCGACATAAAACTCAAACAGGATCCCAGCACGGGACAGCACATCCGTTGAATACGCAATGTCCGTATGTACGCGATGTACTGTCCCTTCAGCGTAAAAAAAATGCTTTTATTATTCGTCTGCGAGTTACGATACTCAGATATACCTGGGTTTACAGCCACACGAGCTTTACGACGATTCGTCTTCGTGTATTAGACTTATGAAAATAGGTTTTCCAATTTCGTGATGAATTATGAGATTCTTGTCTTAAGTATAATTCCTATTATCAAAGCAATTTGTAGAGCGTTTTAAAGATTCTTTAGCTGTATTATACATGATGTATACTGTAGTATTATTATATATGTATAACTAGGATCGTTCTCTTCAGAGAAAAATCATGGGAATGAGTTCGTCATATCGCGGTTTCGTGCGTATAACGCTAGGAGAGCGATGTTCACGACGCCTGACGAGAATTTCAACGCGTCGCAGTATCCTGACAAAACGATTTTCAAGTCCCTCGTGGATCTATTGTGTTCAGGCCGGGGCCTCCGCGATCCTCGTTCCGAAGGTTCTTTAGCATTTCCGGCGTATCGTCCTTTATGCGGACGCCCGAAAGAGGCGGGAACCTCGCGGTTCCAGAAAAAATTGACTTTTAAGCCGGCAATAAAAAGGAAAAATGCGAAATCTTTGATTTTAGTGACGCCCCTTCCCGCTGGCATGGCGACAGTNAACGCTAGGAGAGCGATGTTCACGGCGCCTGACGAGAATTTCAACGCGTCGCAGTATCCTGACAAAACGATTTTCAAGTCCCTCGTGGATCTATTGTGTTCAGGCCGGGGCCTCCGCGATCCTCGTTCCGAAGGTTCTTTAGCATTTCCGGCGTATCGTCCTTTATGCGGACGCCCGAAAGAGGCGGGAACCTCGCGGTTCCAGAAAAAATTGACTTTTAAGCCGGCAATAAAAAGGAAAAATGCGAAATCTTTGATTTTAGTGACGCCCCTTCCCGCTGGCATGGCGACAGTTGGCCGATGCGTATAACCCTCGCGGCAACCTTATTTCTCTTATATCGCAAGCGAAGCACGTTCGTACTTTGCCACCGTTTCGAAATCTGCGTTTCCTTCTCTACATATAGCACGTAGGATCACAGGAAAATACCGTGGATTTTATACGTTGAATTTTAAAGTACCGCCTCGATCCCGGAGCCCATCGAAGAGAGGCTCGAAATTTTCATACAAAACGCATGTAGCAGAGAAATTAGCGACGTTCGTGAATGCATGAACTCCGTCGGCGCGTCGTTGAGAGAGATTTCGATTCCGGTATTCAACGTCCGCCATTCGGGCGGGGGAGGTAAGGACTCGGCGGTAATCCTGGTACGATGTAGCGTCTGCCAATCGAGTGGAAATTACATTTAAAAGACCTCGAAGACTTCTCGGAAGCTGGCGGGACGGGTGGCGTTTCGCTGCTTGTTTTTATTTTCTCGCAATCTCCCCGGCGGACCGGAACGGGAAATGGACTTAAAAGAAATTAGGACTGTTTACTGCTTTCCGTATCTGCGACAATTCTTGCGTCAGAACTTCTTTACATCTTGGAGCGTCGTCGTCCTCCCTATAGAATTCTTTTCTCTACGTAATACTATCTTCCTCAGCATCTTCATACAAATTCATTTATCTTGTTCGCAGATTCTGCATAGGTGACAAGTTTTTCCTGTGCGAGAACAAAATCCTGTGCGAGACCGACTACGAGGAGAGGCTGGTATTCGCGAATATGGCCGCCCACCCACCGTCGACCGCGACATTAGCACACATCAAGCGACAGGTGACCAATCTCCAACCGCCGGTAATCAAATATTTTTCTCTTTGTCTACTGCTTTCAGAACACCGTCGCGTATTAAAGTTCTTATCCACTCGTATCGTATCTTCGCGTCGTATCACCGTTACGAGTTAAGACTTATGAACGAAGATGTACACACGTTGATGCAACGCCTGCCAGTTCATAACGATACGCAGCGGTGATAAGGCGCGAGGGTGAGTTACAAGTGAATAGGTCCCTTTACGCTGATCCCGCGATCTGCACATCTTCATGGAACATACCGGTTGACATGCTTTGACAGCGATACCGCTATAAACGTGGATGGATATCCCGGTTCCGTACAAATACACATGTATGTATATACGTACGTTGACCATGCAAGCGTATCGGTTACCCGCGCGAGCGACGTGGACCGAAGGGTACGGCCGGCTTTGAGCTCGCCTGTGGATCACGATCATCGGATGTTACGGAAGGTTCAAAACTCCTCAAGACGTAACCCCTTAAGGTGGGTTAAAGTGGCAGGTCGCCTCGTCCTGACCCTCTCGACAACAAAGGACTCCCTAGAGGCTTCAGCTATGCTTTACGACGCGGCCCGTCGTCTTACGAGTTAGGATATCGCGTGTCCTTATTAATTAAGCTCGCCCGTTAAGCAAGCCTCATGGCATGCCGTAACGATCCGTCCTCTTCACCGGGACTGGAACGTGCGAAAGAATTCGCTCTTTGGATAAAGATTGCCAGCGCAGCGTCTTGAGTGGAATTACAAGACTAAAATGTATCCAAGGAACTCAGCCCGTTCCGTAACGAAAAATTTTATAATACACGATAAAATGGATAAGGAGAATAATTCGTTCTGCTGTTCACGAAGATAAGATTCTTGTTAGTCAATTGTCGCCGAAGGTATCTCTCAATAACCGAGGAAGACTCTGGAGGAGATCGTCTAAGTTGGAATTATGAACTCGTCGCCGTGGGGTTAAGCCGTCTGAGTTTCTTGATTATCTTAAGGCAACAGCCGTGCTTCGAAACAATATCTTAAGCCCTAGCTACTACAACGGACCTCGCCCGTCCGACCTGAAGAGGATCCGATCTATTTAATCCCGCCTCCGTCTTGCAAGGATGTTTACGTCCCGTTGCATGCCTGCGTCACGTACCGTAATTTACCAAGTGCAATATTTACCGATCGACTGCCGTCCAACTATCTGCGCTTAGTCGTACGGTCAACAGTAGTACAGATCAATGAATCAGCGGGGAAGCAGAAAAGCCGGGCGTATCGGTACGAGATCAAATGAATTTCCCCCCCGCGATTGCTTAATTTTTACTAAGTCCGGTATCGGGCCTGTCCATCGGGGGAACGATTCGCATAATTGCTCGGGACTAACGTTAAGGAAGTTTCGAGACAAACTTTTAAGACCGGTCGAAGAGGCTAGATTGCCGGCGCACACGCTCGAATCGTACGCATGCACAGAATAACGAGGTCCCTTGGTCCGATGATATCAGACACGACGGCGTGTACTACTTATAATATGCAAATTTCCTTCCCTTAACCGTCCTGTCGGGGAGCTGCGTGTAATTCAGGGGTTGCTAACCCTTGCGACTCTATTTCTGCGCCACGTAAGTGTTCATGTTTCCCTCGGCTACCGTGATCCCGTGTCCCGCAAGTCGCACGTGCGTGAGTGCTTCGTTCAATTAATATCAGTTTGCGCGATACCGATTGCGATCCGCGAATCGGAACGGCGGAATCCCGCGTGTCGTACGAAACGGACGAGCCGCGAGTACGAGGCAATTACATACGAGAGTAGAATCCGGTCAATTGTTACTTTCGCTAACGAGGAGAAATACATATTACGCCGCGCATAAATCTGACGTCGTCGCGGAACGATTTTTCTCTTTTCAACACGCAACGACACCCGAGAAGGCGATTCTATTGTCGCCGCGAGCACGAAGCGGAACCCGTTGAAAAATAGTGTGTGTTATGCGTTACGCGATTTCTCACGCATTCTTCGTCGCCGCCGCGGATCGACGAATGTAGATGGTATCGATCCCGGTCGAGGGTTTACGGCTGAGGGTTATAAATGACCGATGCCGCGGGAAATAACGGGATAGCAGACTAATGCCAATAATCGGCGCGGCATGCTAATGTCGTTTGCGCATCTATTACGTTAAGCCTGATGGATCCCTCTTGACGTGTCGTTCGTGAAGCGTGAATACCGCCGATCGCAGAGAATACTCGAAGGTGTCTGCTCCGGAGTACAACGTTCTATTTCCTCGGTCAATGTCGCCGTGACACTTAGCATCTGAATGGGAAAAGACGGTCCTCGGGACAGCTGGTTTCCGACGTCAGCCTGACACGATAGAGATAACGTTCGATCGGGAATCGTTTCGCTACCCGAGCGTTAATTGTCACGGCATTGAAATTACTGGCCGTCGGAGAATCTGACTCGCTGCATCGAGGAACTCGTTAATTTTGTTACTTACGTTTCATCGGTATATATTCATGCGTAAAGATCGTGGGAACGACGTGGGCGTAAAGGGTGACGAACAGAAGTTGGGAAGGAAAGGATAAGTCGAGCCCCTCGGACTCGTTGACGGAATTAGACATCGCGACGGAATGCAAAGTGGCCGCGCTATCTCGGCTTGACAAAATCGAGAGTGAACGAGGGTCAGGAGAAGAGAGGGGAGGGGCGTTAAGATTCTTAAAAACCGCGAAGAGGGTGTTCATCCTGCCGGTGGCAGCTGCCGCCCTAGCGCTCGCCTTAAGCCGTGGCCTACGGGAATGGCGAAGTTGCCCGGAGGAAGAGCGAGGTAGTTTTTCTGATTGCCTGAGAACAGGCAGCTGTCCCAATCTTTCTCAGCCGAGTAGCATCGAGGAGCTCTCGGGAGGATCTCTTGTAAATAATGCCCGACCGTGGCGGCGTTTACGAATAACTCGAGCGTGCCAAGTGATCCTAGGTAAACTGGTAATGGGGGTGAAAAAAAGGGGGAGAGGGAGTGGAAAAAAATACGACGGTCATCACCCTCGATAAATTCAATTACCGTCCCTCGGACAACCGTTTCCTACGTCTCTCTTCGACTCCGGCCGACCCGGAGAGGAAAACGTTTTGTCGTTGCTTAAGCCCGTGGCTGCTCGTCCATCAAACGCGTCACTGTACTCCTTTAAAAGGCGAACTTTTGATCGATTCGAAATCGTCGAAGCTGCCGCTCTTTTTTATCAGATCGCGCGGGAAACTTCGTTTCAACGGCGTAATCTCCCCTACCGCGTAGACGACTGTAACGCGTTTAAAAATTGGCGAGAAGTTTTATTTTGATCTAATTTTCCCCTTGAGACCGAGCGGAACGCGACGCGGAAAAGGGATAGGGCGCGAAGAGGCTGCGAGATAAGGAGAGGAGGAACGCCTAGGCCGCGGCAGAAAGAGAGGCGAAAAGGGAAGGAGTTCGAAACGATTATCTGAGTTTTAAAACGAACTCTCAAGTGTCTGCAAAGTCCTCCGCGAATCAGAGGGTTGAAGGTGGTGGTAGGGAGCGAGGTACCAAGGGGTAAGGGACGCGGGTTGCGGAAGATAATATGCTAATGCCAAGACGGAGACTACATGGGAATTTAAGAGGATCAATGTGCAGTACGAGATTCGTACGGCGAATAAGGTATTACACCGTCTCCTATACTTCTTCCAGACGATTAGACCCTTGGAAAGTTGTTGGAACGTGCACAAACGATCTGAATTAAATTAAACTTGAGAATATACGTCATTCTTATTGGACGCAGGTGTACCCAAGCATGAGCCGCTCCCGACGAAAGGTTTAATCCTACGATTTCGTTCCACGAATGATAAAGAGCCTCTCGGATATTTAAAACCGTGGATGAAACGACGCGAAGGCAACGGAACTTCTGCGGAGCACGTATGTCGTTTTCGTTAACGAGCGCGCTATTAATACATGTATTTGGCTGAATTTCACGTAAAGCTCCTAGTCCTTGTTTCGTACATTGCACGTAAGGAAAGCTCGCATGGGAAAGGCCAGCTTGCGAGCTTACGTGAGATTATGAGTTTAGTTGCGAAACAACGATACGCTACGTGGCCCCGCGCTCTTTTGGAACCGGTATTACTCGTCATGGCTGGACTTGCATCCACATCTACTCGTTTGCAGCAGAACTCGTCGCGTGTATTATATTCAATCGAAGTTATATTCAATAGAACCATACAGAATTTCTTCTAAGACCATTAACTTCATCCGAATTTCTATCGTTTACTGTAGGCAACAGTAGCGTGTCTCGTGTCAATTAAGAATCGTTAAGCAGCTCGGGAAAGGCCAAATGATGAAGCACATTAAGGAAATCCTTCGCGATATAATAATCCCCGGTAAAATAGCGAGGTTCGGGGCATTCTGTTCTAAATGATCCTCCTTCGATAAACGACGTACCTAATTCTCATCTCGTGCCCAGGGCGAAGAATCGCAGGATGGGGTGGTGAATGGCGTTGTAGAGGGTGGCGCTAATTTTTGCGCTTAAGAAAAGCGGCACCGTGAAGGAACTAGCTACCACCTGGCCGGTTCCCAGCCGCGGGAGATCAACGGACAAATGACACGCGATTCCCGTAGCTCCTGGGCAACCGCCGACAACCCCCGGGAACCCCCTCGATGCTCCGTGTTTTACCGTCAGTTACAAACTGCCTTCACCTTCTCGCGTCGACTCGGGATTAATGTCTTATTCGCGGCTACGGCGCGAGGATGTGTTCGCGCTGACGCAGGATAGTGCGGTTAANTTTCGTACATTGCACGTAAGGAAAGCTCGCATGGGAAAGGCCAGCTTGCGAGCTTACGTGAGATTATGAGTTTAGTTGCGAAACAACGATACGCTACGTGGCCCCGCGCTCTTTTGGAACCGGTATTACTCGTCACGGCTGGACTTGCATCCACATCTATTCGTTTGTAGCAAAACTCGTCGCTTCTATTATATTCAATCGAAATTATATTCAATAGAACCATACAGAATTTCTTGTAAGACCATTAACTTCATCCGAATTTCTATCGTTTACTGTAGGCAGCAGTAGCGTGTCTCGTGTCAATTAAGAATCGTTAAGCAGCTCGGGAAAGGCCAAATGATGAAGCACATTAAGGAAATCCTTCGCGATATAATAATCCCCGGTAAAATAGCGAGGTTCGGGGCATTCTGTTCTAAATGATCCTCCTTCGATAAACGACGTACCTAATTCTCATCTCGTGCCCAGGGCGAAGAATCGCAGGATGGGGTGGTGAATGGCGTTGTAGAGGGTGGCGCTAATTTTTGCGCTTAAGAAAAGCGGCACCGTGAAGGAACTAGCTACCACCTGGCCGGTTCCCAGCCGCGGGAGATCAACGGACAAATGACACGCGATTCCCGTAGCTCCTGGGCAACCGCCGACAACCCCCGGGAACCCCCTCGATGCTCCGTGTTTTACCGTCAGTTACAAACTGCCTTCACCTTCTCGCGTCGACTCGGGATTAATGTCTTATTCGCGGCTACGGCGCGAGGATGTGTTCGCGCTGACGCAGGATAGTGCGGTTAAGAAGTGCCGTTTGAGACGTTTACTATAAATTAGGAATTAGTTAGAATAAAACTCGAGTTCGGGGGAGACTTTATCCTGGAGCCGTGTACCGAGGGATGTTTAACAGTTTAAGCGATTTATAGGTCGCGCGTCGTTTGATTACAAAGACGGCAGTAAATCCACGGGACAGTAATTCCCTCCTCTGGCAATTGTAGATAAAACTTGAATAAGTCATAGACTTAATTTAACCCGTGGTAGCGAGTAACAACGGTCCGGAGCCTTCCACGGAGATTTCTTAATTACGTGCGGTGTTCCGGGCGGGTGTGGGGCGAAAAGAAGCGGAAAGAGCGAAAAGCCGGCGAGCGAGAGGGGCGGAATGAAAGGGCCGTTTGTATCGAGGCGAAAGGGAGAAGGACGTTGGTCCTCTCGCGGCTAACTAAAAAAGGGTTCTCTCGTTGCGGCAAAGAAGATTTAGAAATTTTTACCCTTACGGAAAGAAAGTCGCCCCCTCTTGACTGGTGATAAAGCATTTCTTCAGCGGCACTTTGTCATTTTTATCGTAATTATTTACGGGTTAATTACTGGCCTCTGTGCTCCATCTCTCCGGATGAATTTTCCCCCGGCGCCTCAGACTTTCCAATTAAAGAAGGGCTACATTTTTCAAGCGCCTTTCAAGTATATCGCGTTCGAGGGAATTATTAAAGAAGCCTGCCTTTTTTCCTAAACGCGGCCTAAACTGTTCAACCACTTTGTGGACAGGAGAAAGTTCGCCGCGCATGAGGGAAATCATGAGAATGGCAAGTTCGTCGTCGTCGTGCGAAAGTTAGCATGATCAACTCTCGCGAAATCATGGTATAAGGGAAGAAGGATCTCGTCAGCGTGGGGGGACGTGCCGCACGGTCTGCCGAATTTTAAGCCTGTATAATTTAACACCTTTGCCGACGCGAAACTAAGAGAAACTGATGGTGAAGGGAACAACGGAGCTAGAGATACGAAGTTTGAAGTTTTCAACGGCACTTACCTATCCTAGCGGCATCTCGTGCTCCCCGCGGTGCTCTCCACCGCTCCCGCGAGCACTCTTTCTCTTTCTCCGCGTTTCCCGTGAACACGGCTCGCAGATAGAGACGGTTAAACGTCCGAGACAAGTGGCAAGGGAGAGAGAGACAGAGAGAGAAAGAAGTACGAGCGAAGGAGAGGACGGTATCGAGAGGGAAAAGATAGCAGAGGGAACCCCGCCCAAGCCGAGTCGCTCCGGCTGAGCTTCAGATACAAGTTCGTTCTTCTGGCCTTTGTTTTTCGACGAGAGAATCGTAGACGAGCGCCGAAACGAGAACAAGAACACCGACCGTCTAAAACGAATTCGTTAGTGGCGGCATCAACCCCTTTCGTTCGTTGCGCGAACGCCCGCCCACCTCTTCCCCGTGTTTTAAGTCTCCGTCGTGAATAATTGTTCGAATCAGATTAAGGCGTTGCCCGCTCGATTGATTGCCAATGGAATTATCGGGCTCCTTTCCATCTTTTCGGTGTATTAGATTTGCCGGGGATTAAAACGAACTTCGAGGCCGTACAATGCAAGCAAAAAGACTGCGACACCTTTTACGGGTTCGAAGTACTTACTGATTCTCAATCTGCATCGTATTACGAGGGCGTAGCCGAGGTAGGGCAAACGAGCCACTTGGTTCTCCCTGAATATCGGAATTTAATTTTCCCCCGAAATCCTGGCTACGCTCTTGTCTTATTAAGATTTATCTAAATCGTTTATCAACATCGCATGTAGCCAAGTGCATTTTTAAACCTATTACAGCTTGGTGAATCTTCTGTCTTTCAGATCATATCGCCGGGCGGCTCGCAGAGGCAAGTGAACGGCGAGGCGACGCATAACCACAACGGGTACGCGGCGACGGCGAGCTCAAGCGCCCATAACATCCTGAGCACCATGAATAATTTAAACGGTGTCAATGTACAAACACCTTACGATACCAAATGACAAACGAAGTAAGCGCCAGAAGCTATCGATCCTATCGTAAATGCGTTGCCAAATTCGTTTAACGATACGTCTCCTATCATTACTCTCGCTATTATAGTTAACACTCGAAAGATTCACTGGAGAACGAATTCTACTCTTCCACGGTACTCCATTTAAAACAGTAATTACGAATTTATAATTATTTTTTATCGATATCGATGGACTGACAAAGAGCTATACGTAAGATCAACTATTAATCACTTAACGATTTCATTTTCTTAACTTTTCCGTAAATCGAAATAATAGTAAAATTTCCAGAAATGAAAGAGAACAAACTGATATTAAAAAAAATGGATGAGGTATAGAAGAGTAGCGTAAGATAGTAGGTAATCAGACTCCAAGAATTGTACTAGTGGATCTGTGTGCAAAACCATTGGTGCTGTTTAGACAAAGTTTAATTGTTCGAATTTCGGCTAAAGTAGAATGTAAAAATGGACGGAAGGACAAAGTGGACAGTGGCTAGAATAGGGAAGGGAGGATGGAAGAGAGAGAGAGTGAGGCCGACGGGGGCGAGGAAACAATGCCGGTAAACCGAATGCTCTGGGGTGATCAAAGTTTGGCCGTTCTTGCAGTCGACTTTGCTGTCCGTTGCGGGCAACGCCGGTAAATCTAGCTTTGCCGGACTACCGGACCACCGCGGAGGCAGAACTCGAGGAATGGCCACGGGGCGAAATTGGCGGGCGAGGTTAGCTTGGCAGATCGGATCGGTAGCCGGTATTCGGTGTCCCGAGCCAAACCAGCCTCGCCACCCCTTGGGGCTCATACGTTAAGGGTGACTTAAGCATTGTTTCAACTTCGAATCTCCCGGTAGAGGGCCAGATTGATGTCGCGAACTTTTCCGTTGCCTTATTTGCGAGTCAGATAACGAGGCTGAGTTATGCCTAAAGTTATTCGTTCTCTTTCCCCCGCTGCTCCTCGGATCGACTATCAGAAACGAGGAGAGCGGCCGGAGAGAATGTTTTATTTCCTTCATACCATATGCTTCGAGAGATTTGTCGGCGGCGCGCTTATGGAAAGAGTTTTCACGATCGCTCGAACCGATAATAGGCTTACGTCTATCGGGGCAACGATAATTTTCACCCGGCACGCGAATACTTTTACCCTCTCGACGAGCAAACATATCTTGTCTCATCCGATTAGCATCTCGTAACGCGTTGGGATAAAAGTACTCGATCGCGAACGAACCTGCGATTCCGTTCGCTACCTTTTTCTATCGAAACGTTCTGTTTGTACTTGGCCAAGCGTAACGAATACTTCCACGAATACTCAACGATGCCGCGAGTACGCGTAGTTCCTAACGCTAAGCGTCACTTGAACAGAAGAAAAATGTAATGATGAATAAAAAGAGAAAACGGAAACCTATATCGTACGACTACTAAACCAAATCATTGTCTAACCAAATAATTCGTGTAGACTACAATTAATTACGGGAAACGATCTCTAGGCAAACTATGATATACCATCGACGAATATCGTGTATCCACGCTGCTTGTCTAACAGGAAAAAGGGAAACACTTAATCAACCTCGTCTTAAACGCAATGTATGGTGCATGTAAAGACTTTGAACGTAAATACGTAAAACAGTGTATATGTTCAATAGGATAGATATGTTTTGTATCATAGTTCTATCATAGGAATATTTCAAATAAAATTACTGTTTCGATGTTAACCCGTGTCTTTCGATGTTCCACCCAGTCCAAGAAAGAACGCAGATGCGAACGGCCAATATTGATTTCGCATGTTTAAACTCTATACTAAAGTATTATCTCCGGTCGGTAGTTGTCTCGAGATTTTCCCCGCGTTTCTCGCATCCTTCGCGTTTCCTCTGAATTATTTAAGACCGCTACGTGATTGGCCGACAAATCCGGTATGCCTCAATAATTTACCAATCATAC
>SMSR01009532.1:235506-248031 GCA_019453355.1 Ceratina japonica
TTTTCGATCGCGACGACCGATATAACAATGGTCATTATAAATTTAAGCGCTTTTAACAAAAGCCACGTTAGCTCACAGCCGTCTCGCACGCGAGCGGCACTTTGCATGCCGCATTCCGGACGGCTCGCCACCCTTGTTTGAACTGGTGAACTGGTGTTGCGCTCAAAGTCCGAATGCATAATTAATCGGGTTATCAATTAAAGGAGCGACTCGTGACCCTTTCCTACACTCGAATCAGTCTTACGTACGTCGATATTCGATCCTGACGTCAAAAACAGACACGTGGTTTCCCAGAAATGGGAATACAGTATCTCGAAACTGCGTCGACATCAAACCTAATTTTCATTTAATAATCTAGTGAAACGTCTCAAATTGACGATAATTTTCACCCGGCACGCGAATACTTTTACCCTCTCGACGAGCAAACATATCTTGTCTCATCCGATTAGCATCTCGTAACGCGTTGGGATAAAAGTACTCGATCGCGAACGAACCTGCGATTCCGTTCGCTACCTTTTTCTATCGAAACGTTCTGTTTGTACTTGGCCAAGCGTAACGAATACTTCCACGAATACTCAACGATGCCGCGAGTACGCGTAGTTCCTAACGCTAAGCGTCACTTGAACAGAAGAAAAATGTAATGATGAATAAAAAGAGAAAACGGAAACCTATATCGTACGACTACTAAACCAAATCATTGTCTAACCAAATAATTCGTGTAGACTACAATTAATTACGGGAAACGATCTCTAGGCAAACTATGATATACCATCGACGAATATCGTGTATCCACGCTGCTTGTCTAACAGGAAAAAGGGAAACACTTAATCAACCTCGTCTTAAACGCAATGTATGGTGCATGTAAAGACTTTGAACGTAAATACGTAAAACAGTGTATATGTTCAATAGGATAGATATGTTTTGTATCATAGTTCTATCATAGGAATATTTCAAATAAAATTACTGTTTCGATGTTAACCCGTGTCTTTCGATGTTCCACCCAGTCCAAGAAAGAACGCAGATGCGAACGGCCAATATTGATTTCGCATGTTTAAACTCTATACTAAAGTATTATCTCCGGTCGGTAGTTGTCTCGAGATTTTCCCCGCGTTTCTCGCATCCTTCGCGTTTCCTCTGAATTATTTAAGACCGCTACGTGATTGGCCGACAAATCCGGTATGCCTCAATAATTTACCAATCATACGCGGTCCTTTGTGTTTTATACGCCACGTCTCGAATAAATCGCATTGCGTATTCAGGAGAGACGAGATCCAACTCTATTCGGCTGTGAACGCGAACCCTCGCTCGCTATATTCGGCGCGAGAACAAAAAACGGAAGTGGAGCAGCATCCACGATAGGAAATCGAAAAGGGAGCGATATTTTGAGAACGGCAATCTATTCGATTTATCAAGATCTCGAGATATTCTATAAGATCTTCTTTGATTATTCATTGATATCAGAAACTTCCATGTGCTCAGCCACACTTTTTGTTGAGTTATTGTATATTTTACTGAACCTTATGGGGGTGTACATACGAGTATGTACACAATAATGATACAAGACTATGATACGATGCGAGGATACGATGCGGTGGATCCACACCTTAATAGAAGAACGCGGTCGAACGTCTGGGGTAAGTAAAGTAACAATAAGCTTATGGAGCGAGCATTCGATGCAAATTGGCAATTTTTCTCGTGCGGCTCATGGTAATCATCTGCAATTAGACCACGTGGGCCAACAATAAATGTTATTTATGACCGCGATTATCTGCGGCGCACCTAGCCGTGTTCGCCTAACTATGGAACCCTTCCCCTCGCGTCGTCTAATTGGTCGGCGATTATTCCTGTTTGTACAAAATGTCCGTATACGTGGCATTTTGGCCTGGTCGCGAACACGGCGAAACTTCATTCTGAATCGCGTGGCACCGATTTAATGCGCGCGAATCACGGATGCAGGTTAAACTGCATTTTATCACCTCGTTTAATGCGAAATGATTACTGCGATACAGGCGGCTTTTGACCAGCCGTTATTTAATTCGATTAATATCGATTTATTTTGTTAATTTCGAAATAATTCCGAGGAAGATATTTTTCTTGGCGACAACGACGGACGGTAATTGTTTCTCTGGTGATATTTTTCCACGGAATACGCGCGCTCTGGACAAAGCGGCGAGTGAACCGACCGAAAATCGTATTCCATCCGGTGGACGCGATTAAAAGGGAAGGAACGCACGCATCGCGCTCCTCGCCGTTCTTGGAACAATATTATTATTAAAAGCTGTGCGCGGTGCCCGGTGATCCACGTGAGTCCACGGAATGACGAAAAGAGCCGCGGCAGAGGAGCGGGGGTCGGGGTGGGCCGGGTCGGAGGGTGTGGGGCGGACGGTCCGAGGGTCTGGCGACGGAAGAGCGATTAATTAAAAGAGCAAAAACTGTTTTCATAAAATTCATTTGCGGAAATATGCGCCGACTGAAATAATATCCGGCCGATGAGCGCGCGTGTCCGCGTCCGAGCTCGGCGAACGTTCACGAGGGCGCGATGCTCGAGTGAAAAAGCGACGCGAATAAAAATGGAGCCCGGACGAAATGCAAAAGTTTTCGCATTTTTTTACGTTCGCCCAGCGGACCGTGTGTATACGTTATCGCGCGGCAACTGTGTGCGTGCGGGGTTGAGCGGGCGCGTTTATTCTCTTGACCCGGCATCGTAAGCGCGTATCGTGCATACACCGGTTACAAAGCAACCAATCTTCCCTGCCTCTTCCTTCTTTTCCCTGTCCCCTATCCTCTCCCGCGACCGCCGGCGCAAGCCCCCCGGCCTCCTTCTGTTTCGCCGTCGCTCCCTCCTTCTCTTTTGTTCGGTCACATTTCCCTCGTTTCTCGCTTTCATTCAATCTCGCAGCCGTTCAGTCATAAAAATATTTCTACGCCTTCCTGGATATTTTTTCCTTCCGTTACCGTACCTCGCACGCTTCCCGTTATACACCCCCCCGGCCCTCCTCCGCTGGCCTCTATTATTCCCAACGACTAGGAGTGGCACGAAGTGTGATTTAAACGCGCGTAAAAGCGGCCGTTAAAAGGCGAGAAAGCTCCTTAACTTCCGCTTTGATTGGCCAACTCGGTTTATTAAAACGCCCCGGGCGATATTACATATTTTTCTTCTCGCTTGAGCCCGGGCCACTTCACCGCTACTGTACATTCCCCGCCCTCGTTCCGCGACGGTGCCCATTCTTTCCTACTCTCTTTGTCGAAGTATAAGGCTAGCTAGCTGCTCAAATAACCATTCTCTCTTTCCCAGTCCCTTTCTTTTTTCTCTCCTCCTCCGACCACCTTCGGGCAGTGTTTTACTACGCCTCGAAGAAGTTACTTTCTCTCCGAGCTCCGTTGCAGCGAGCATTGTTCAACCCTTCTAAATGATATTCTCCGAAAGCGACGAGGGGAAAGAATACGATTGTACCAACAACTTCGAATTGAAGTGCGAAATAAAAACAAAGGATAAACTGCTCTTTTATGAATTGCTCCTTTGTAAGTCTGCAAAATCGAAGATTCGACGTGTAATCGTTCGAAGCAAATTCATCCCTTCCCGCAAACATCCGGATGCCCCTCTATAATATTAATTAATAAGGCAACTTCCGCGGAACGAGATACTTGCTGCTAATTAAGAAATACCTACGAAGCGCTGTTTTCCAACGCCGGGGCGGGGAGGGGGGAAAATAAGAGGCAGAAATTCCACGCTACTCTGGCACCCTTGGAACGAGGTGAACTTAATCCTCGGCCAAGTTAAACCAACTGCTAAGCTTTTCATTATGCCGAAATGAGCACGCGGCGAAGACGATGAATAGTCTCCCTTTTTTTTTTTTTTTTATTTCCGTAACGACTACGACACTTCATTTTTCCCTTCGACTATATGGATTACCTCGCGAAATTCTTTGAATGCTACAGGATCTCGTTAGATGATGATCTTCATGTTCGAGTATCTTTTAGGAAATTCGAGCTCTCCGTCTTTCTTTCCATTCTGTATTCGTTTGGACGCTTAAGAGGGGCAGCATTTCCCAGCGGGATCGTTTACGATATAAAAAGGAGAAGAGGAAAAAGAGATGCAGAAGAAACTTCGAATTCAAGCGGCGACGAAAGGCGACGAAAAGTTTTACGAGAGGCACAGCCGGGACGGCTAGCTGGTCTGAATTGCATCAATTAAAAAAAAAAAAACCGTTCCACAAAAATTCCATAACGCGACGGGTGGAGGGCTGCGTCAAATGTCCGTGCACGTTCGCCGCTTTCCACTTCTGGCAGTAAAACCTTTTCGTTCTTTCGCGCCTCTATTTCTCATCGATGCCGATTAACCTTGCGATTTAATTCAGCATTCCGTCCATGCAACGAATACATCTCACTTTGGGCTAGTTTTAATAATTGGGAATGTATGGAAAAAAATTCCGTCGTCATGGAGACATTTGATGTATAATAAATGACGACTACAGTGGTGAAACTATGCTTTTCAGGAGTTTAAACTTTTTCAAATAGAATAGAATTCCGCGATGAAAATATGACAATAGTACACCTGTTATAATACGTACGTGCTCGTAGTCGAGGTATGCGAACTATGTTCTCATAATACTTTGTCCCGTAGGAAAGCATATATGAAAATGTACAAGAGGGGTGATGGTGCCAGGGGTAGAACCTACTGACAAGGGTGCAGCATTATTTAAAAGGAGCATTGCCTTTCGCGCGGAACAATTTATCTCTTTCGGCGTTAATCAATTTCCTTAGAAGAGAATTAAGAGAAACAGAAATCAATACGTGAATTTATTTGTACCTCTCGCGCCGAAGAAAAAGTTAAAATATATCGGAAAATTGATGAGAATGTTGAGAGGTTTCTATCTGAACCGACTGAAACCTTTGAAAAATTACACCTTAAAAAACTCGTTACTCGTTCCACGAGAAACACGTCTGCACGATCGTATTACACGATTCAATTTAAGAATTAAGTTAACAAAAAGAGTTCATACAAACGGAACGTGAAACCAAAGGGTTTCTACAAGTTTCAATTGGTGGTATGTAACTGGTATCCCGACGAGAAAGAGTGCCGAGTTTCAATGGATTCCTATAATTGTTCCCGTCTTCTAAAAATAAAAGAACGGGCCGTTTTCAACGTTGGCCGCGAACGAACGATAAATAGAACCTATCGCATGAAATAGGGGGGCTCCCCCGTCGCGGTTACTAATCGGCAACGATTTTTTCCCGAAAAGGCGGTGGAAAAAGGACGATTCTTCGGGGAAGTTCTTGAATGAATCGAGCAATCTTGAGGTCCTTTGTTTTCGGGATCTGCCACTTGTAAATATAATTACCCCGGCCTCCTCTCGGTCGTCCTACAGCCCCACCTCCGACGTTCCCGCACCCTCTCGCCGGTACTTCTACCTGGCCCATCCCACCGTCTCTAATTTGATTCCGCGGTTGTTTTCACCCACCTTCGCCGCCGCCTCTCCTCTGTTCCGGGCTTCGCCCACGCATTGTCTCTTGTCTCTTCATTCAAATTACCCTCCGCTTTCCCATTCTCGCGCCGCTACAACCCCGTTCGCGTTTCTCTTTTCTCCCCGGCGCGCCGTTTTCACCCTTATTGTTACGGTTTTATTGAATCCGCCGTGCATTGTCTGCGCGCGAGCGAGACGCGGCCGTTTGTTCAAAGAAAATTGGCGCGCAGTTCGAAACAGGCAAATATATTCGTCTTTCAGCGGGTTTTTCCCCGGCGCGGTCCTGCAATCGAGTTTCACGGCTGCGTAAGTACGGTCAAAAGGCAGACTATCCCGCCGCTGCGCCGTTATTCGGACTACGTTGTAGTATTTTTTTCGCTAGTTACCAAATCGTAAAACCGTTATCAGCGAAAAATGGCTACCGACCAAAAAGAAGCCTCTCCGGCCTGTATTAAACGCGTTTCGGTTCCGCGATTCGAATGCAAAGACGTCGTCGAGCGGTATCACGCACTGCGTGGAATCGCTGTAAATACGAACGACGTCGTTGCCTCCCGCGCGTCGAACGGCGAGCGGTCTATTTCGTACTTCGTATTGTCTCGTTTCCTCGGCTGCATAAATATGTAAGAAAGCGGAGTTCGTGCCTAGACTGCGTTACGACCGGCGAGGAAATATTGGCCGGGATGGAATCTGTGCCGCGAGGGGTGAAGCCGAACACAGGGAGAAACGTTCGAGGGTGAAAGCGAGGAACGTTTACATATCAAAAATCAAACGGAAGCCCGTACGAAAATGTCAACATGCTAAAAGACGAATCGCCTTTATTTATTCTTCCATTATTTCCGCGATTGTCATAGACATCGGTGAACGATAGCGAAGAGAAATATCTAAATATTCCCGGATAAAACGCGTATCGATAGGTCGTTCCGAGTGTTTCGCCGGTTAAAATCGCTGTCGGCAAACAACGAGAGGTAGGAGCGCGCGACGGCGAGAGAGGGCCGGGGATACTCGAAAAAGGTGTGCTTAATAGCCGTCAGAGACGCGATTGTTGATTCGTGTAATGAAATCAAGAGTAATCGCGAGGGCGATGGCTTTTGTTCGGGACGCATGAATTTTCAGCGAGCGACCATTAATTATTCGAAATTAAATATCCTCCGTAGGTTTTAATTAAAATGTTTACAATGTCGCCCGGCCAGATTACCGGCGACATTTTATGACGGCGATATATTAAAAAGCCGCGGATTCATTCATCACGGTCGAATCGGCGTCTATCGCCCGGCGAAACATCGCCGCGAATCGTATCGAATATAAAANCGGGGAGAAACGTTCGAGGGTGAAAGCGAGGAACGTTTACATATCAAAAATCAAACGGAAGCCCGGACGAAAATGTCAACATGCTAAAAGACGAATCGCCTTTATTTATTCTTCCATTATTTCCGCGATTGCCATAGACATCGGTGAACGATAGCGAAGAGAAATATCTAAATATTCCCGGATAAAACGCGTATCGATAGGTCGTTCCGAGTGTTTCGCCGGTTAAAATCGCTGTCGGCAAACAACGAGAGGTAGGAGCGCGCGACGGCGAGAGAGGGCCGGGGATACTCGAAAAAGGTGTGCTTAATAGCCGTCAGAGACGCGATTGTTGATTCGTGTAATGAAATCAAGAGTAATCGCGAGGGCGATGGCTTTTGTTCGGGACGCATGAATTTTCAGCGAGCGACCATTAATTATTCGAAATTAAATATCCTCCGTAGGTTTTAATTAAAATGTTTACAATGTCGCCCGGCCAGATTACCGGCGACATTTTATGACGGCGATATATTAAAAAGCCGCGGATTCATTCATCACGGTCGAATCGGCGTCTATCGCCCGGCGAAACATCGCCGCGAATCGTATCGAATATAAAAAACCTCGAAACAAACCGATGACGCATTAAAAAAAAAAGCCGGAGCGGTGGACGCCACGGCCAATTTACTTGATGCGAATCACACGACTCGATTATCGCCAATTTCTAAATCCAATAATGCAATTATGACGCGTCTCGATAATATTCGTGTAATTAAAATACCTCGACCTCCGCTGTCGAGGCCCGCCCGAGCCTCGTGCCTCCGCGCTCCCTGACTCTTGTGAGCAAACGATTCTTGTTTGTTTTGCAAACAAAGGGTTCCTCGCAAGGGTCGGAGAGACTTCGAACCGTGGAGAAAGAGAGGAACCGAACGCGCAGAGACGGCGGGAGGAGGACGAAAGACGGAGCGCGAAGGCGCAAGGGGTCGGAAAGATGGCGGGGCGGAGAGCGAAAGGGGGGCTCTGGAAAACAGGGGCAGAATTATTACATCTTTTGTTCGAAGGCTCGAACCGCCCCATTTGCGGAATTGCGGATCGCGATCCAGCCGCGATTGCGACCGCTGAATGCCACGGGCTCGGTGGCGGCTTTTGTTAGTTTTGACTAATTTCCAGCAGGTAATCTGCTTCAATTCGAATTTCACCGACCGTAATAGCGCGTTACATAGGAATCCGGTAAAACTGTCTATGCGATATCTGCATTCCTGATTAGTTTACGGGCCGCTGCGATGGATAACCGCCATCGATTGGCCGCGCCGGCAACGTTTGTTCTAATAAAAGGACGCGGTTCTGGTTTTCGTTACCGGCTAACAGGAACGGAGAACGATGATCGTAAAATTTTAATCCCGACGCGACGCGGAGTGCACCATCGACAAAACCCAGCCCTTGAGCAAGTTTAATTCTTGTGGGTCCCATCGGTGACTTTATCGCGAGAGATTGCCACGGTCCGGAAACCGTCGTTACAGCATCGTTACCGTAAGAACTTACTGCGAGCATTGTTACGGCTAATGTTACCGAACTTGGTTAACTTTCAGTTTTACCGCCGATTCGGATTAAGAATTTATGGTAACGGCCGACTCTTCGGTTTATTCCCGGCCACGGAAGGGCCGGGGCGACGCTTCCGAGAGACGCTTTAATTACCTTGTCTAGGTGTACTCGAATATTTACTTTTATGAAAGCGAGAACTGTACGCGGATCGAACGTCGTGTTTGCGTCGAAACGAAAGGAAAAATCGGAGCGACCGCACCACCGCGATAGTACGAGTAATCAGAGAATGAACGATCGAAGACTGCGGTTGGGACTCAGTGTATCTTGACCTGGCCTACAGCCTGTTCTCGTCGCGTATAATTCGATCCGTGCGTCGTATCGCCTTACCGTCGATTCGATAAATCGGACGACCTGCTCGGAGGCGACGGCGCCGCGGAGCGGCCGAGTAGTCTTGTAGAAAACCGAGCATTCGGGTCTCATGTATCATCTACGTACTTGCCGGATCGGCGTTTTCGCCAGCAGTCAATTACGTTAACGAAGAAACACGGGGTGACAAGCGCGAGGAGCTAGACCGAGTCGGAAACTTATAACTCCACCCTGACAACTGGCCATTTTTGCCGGGACTTGCTAGAGTTTCGACGACGCGGTGTGACATTACACAAGTTTCCCAGCATCAGCTCGGCTAACTTCTGCTAATAACGACGGAACATTAATTTCGTCCGATTGGACCGGGCGGACTCGAACAAAGAGGAGAATAGCGGCGAGGAAGGAACCGTTCGAAGAGGACAAAAGAGTCACTTCTTGCTCAGCCTGTTACCTCGACGAGTCCCTCGGAACCATTCAAATCTTCGTTCCACGACGGTAACGGAGGACTACTTTAACCCTTCTTCTTTACGTCGTATAATCCCTCCCCCCGTGGCGGGTCTCTCTTGGCGGTCGGTATAATCGCGCCGCACCGATGTTCCCGCGGGAGCCGTTGCTCTCGACACGATTCCTCCAAAGGATGAAACGACGAAAAGTTTAATGAGACCGCCTACCACGCGTCCTCAACCGGTAAGATTGCCTCTTCCTTTTATTAAAGGTCTCGATTTCATGAAAGATAATGCCTCCACAATCGGATCGCAAACAAGTACGCGTTCCACGAACCGGAATTCGTGACGAGACCGTCGCGGTGGACTGTTACGTTAACTGTGCGCCACTCGGCAGAATTGCACAACCGTTATACTGCATTCGGAAACATAAACGCGACTGGACTAATGGACCGGCTTAAATATGTAAGACCAGCCTGCCCACCGGGTAGCGGGTAACAATAAACTAACACTTAAGACGTACTCCGAGACACAATGCGAAGTCACACTCCTCGCGCTAACGATCTCACCTTCAAGCTTTAAGCTTCTTGCGTCGCCGTACCTCTGGACATTCTTCTAACTGGCGCGCAAAATATCAATAAATATTTAAATGCGACGTCTAACACAAGCAGAGCGTCGGCGAGAAATCAAAGTATTTTAATAAAAAATTCACCGTATCTCGTTGTTGCATTGTGAAAAGTTTCGATTAAGACTGCGTTACCCGGCGTGTCATAAAAGCTAACAATGATGAAAATATTAGTTTTTAAAGCCGCACAGGGTGTCGTTAAACGTCCGAACCATTCCCGTGTTCGCGAGCTAAAAGTTCCTGGCCCCTCGTCGCTCGTCGCTTTTCTTACGTCTTACGTTTATAGGCCTTCGTGAGCTATAATTCCTTTTTCCTCCGTATACTGCTTGATGCGAGACAAAGAAAACGCGTTCCCATTCGCCTACTTCACAGTAAATTATACGACTTCGCGTTATAACGCGACAAAGTAACTCTAAAGAAAGTATATATTTTAATTATTGTATATCGCCGCGCGTTATTTTACGCTCAATGTACCCGAGGAAAACTCTTATCTGATAACAGTTTTTCAAACCGCCCGAACAGCCGAGCTAAATTTGTATTCATATTCGGCGAACGATATTGCAAGCTTACCCCGTTCGTGCATTCTTAAATTCGGCCTACGTGGTTTTCGATCGCGACGACCGATATAACAATGGTCATTATAAATTTAAGCGCTTTTAACAAAAGCCACGTTAGCTCACAGCCGTCTCGCACGCGAGCGGCACTTTGCATGCCGCATTCCGGACGGCTCGCCACCCTTGTTTGAACTGGTGAACTGGTGTTGCGCTCAAAGTCCGAATGCATAATTAATCGGGTTATCAATTAAAGGAGCGACTCGTGACCCTTTCCTACACTCGAATCAGTCTTATGTACGTCGATATTCGATCCTGACGTCAAAAACAGACACGTGGTTTCCCAGAAATGGGAATACAGTATCTCGAAACTGCGTCAACATCAAACCTAATTTTCATTTAATAATCTAGTGAAACGTCTCAAATTGTTATTATATTGGTTAATAAAAATTAAGTAAAAGATTGATAGTAATGTGTTTTTCATCTGTGCAGTAAACGTCTCATACCTGAATCGATTTAAACGATCTGAGAGTACGAAGGAAGCGTGTGTATGTGCTTTCCTTCCATCAAACATTCAATACCGTTTGCACAATCAATTTACATATTTCCTTACCTTGTATAACATAGCAGTAATTACATCTGAGTGATTAATTATTTCAACCGGTACACGTAGCACAGAGTTTTACGTCTTTGAATCGATTTACATTCTCAATAAAGGTATCATTGAAGTCGACAGACGATCAATCACCTGAATTCTCATTGGCGGGACTAGACGGAAGCATGTAAACTGTGTAACGAGGGAACTCAATCATTCTCTCTGTTCTACAAGACGGCAAGGACCAACACAGTCTCTGCAAATACAGGGAACCGAGTGCACTTTGCTCGATATTTAATGCGTATGTCAAATCCTTCCGGTGCATTTTTGATTAGTACCAAGGGATTTACGCGTTGTTCCATCAAATCAGTACATATTTAGATAAACAGATTTTTAACGAACCAAAATCAGAATGAAATGTTCAATAGAAATAACAGAGACGCAGTATTACGAACTAAATATATTAACTCTGTGCGCAATGTACTCTGTCATAATTCGTAGTAACCTTTTTATCATATAAATAAACTTACCTTTTTACATGTTTCCTTCGACTGGAGAAACCTTCGGGTTGAAGTGGAAAACGTAACGCATCTGTCTTGGTGCTTCTAATCACTTTTAACACATATCGAGTCTAAATTAGATATATTATTACTATAAGAATTGTTTAAAGACAATAAAAATTACAAAACACATCAAAGCACACAATTACTTTGTTTTGAAAATGTTTTACAACCAGGCGTCTCGCAGATGAATAGATTATGAATTCGACTTTTGTTTAGTTAGTGGCGCTCTCTACAGGTCAGTAGAACAGTCAGGAAACTGTTTCTCTTCTACGGTAAAGGATGCTGAGCTATCATTGGCTGGAAAAACGGGTAAAAAGATGAACGATTTTATTAATTTGTTTGTCAATCTTGTCTTTTATGTTCTATCTTCGTTGAAATCAGTTTGAATCGTTTGAATCGTTCGGTACTGCGAAATCGCGTACATGCAAAGGAAAACTTTTGCAGTTTCAATTGCTGATAATCAGCAGTGATTTGGTGTTATCAAAGTAAACGCGTGTATCTAATAGATAGGTGAGGTATGTGCGGGAAAGTCAATTCAATTGACGCAATCGGGAAAAATGGTATTGCTCAATAGATTTTTTTCTACTTGACACGACGCCGCTCCCAGGCCATTATCAATATGAGGTAAGTGAACAAATAAATATTGTGTAATCTGTTATGGTTTTAATCGCAATAACGACTCGAAGCGTGAATTTTTACGCCCTTTGACACGGTTGTCAATTTTTATTATCGCATTTCAACAACATTGAAGATACGTGAATCACCGAACTCCATTCGTTTCCATTTTTAACTGCTGGCAGAGGGAAATTCCTTCCCTGCTGCTAGTAATGCATTTCATCTTTATCGGATTGAGAAAAACACGAATTCTATCGAATTTTTCATTTTATTTTATGATCGAAGAAACAAGACTTGAGTAATGTTTAATAATTGTGAAAGACTAAGGATTTCATGCATTTATAAAACAATTGAATCTGCACAAGGTAACACCACTACTTGCAGTGCATATTGCATAGATCTACATCTGAATACATGTTTCTACGTTTAAATAATAAAAGAATGGTATATATAAAACAGATCGTTTAAACTGATGTCAT